>CM050164.1:367577638-367840138 GCA_027410445.1 Discoglossus pictus | reverse complement strand
CCTTGTGGGTAGTTAACCTGTAGTCTATAGCAGGTGGCCCTGGGCTTGTATAGCCCCTACCCTCGGCTGGTCACAACTGGTTGGCAGCGCTGAATTCTTAGAATCATCAGCAAGGATGGGATATGGTGATCTATGCAGTTTTGAAGTCCAGTACTTTTGGCGGCTTGGCGGCGAAGCAGAAACCATTCAGCTATTTTGCCAAACCTTCAAATCTAGGCCCAAGTCCAAGGAAGGCGAGCAATGGATAGATGGGATCATGTACCACATGGAGGCCTGCAGAGGTGATCAGGGAGAAAAGGAGCCTGATCACCAGTATGCTGGAGCAGCAAAGGCAACGGCTTGCCACAGACGAGGATAGGTGGAAAGCTATTCTAAATCAGCGGATGGCTTGCCTTGTGCTCCAGCTAGGTGAGAATCAAGCAGAACAGCTTAAGGACCTGATGTGGTTGGAGCTTAACTTGGAACATAAGTATGTGGACCTAATACTTCCAACTCCTGCATCCAAAGTGTGACATTGGAACCACAGAGTGCTGGGAAATCCTATTGGCACAATGCTCAAAGGATGTGGAAATAGAAAGAGGGACAGAAGAAGAAAAGTTGCTCAAACCGTTGATCCAAAAGGAATTGCTTGAGGAGGTGGGCCCAGGTGGGACCTGGCTCAAGTACTTAGAGTTACCCCATGCTTCCCCAGCTGTGCTAGCATATGATACACTGCAAGAGGAAATGGACTGTTGGCTACACCCCGATGAGGTGGATGAAGAAAACCAGTAGGTACCTGGATATCTGATCGCTATAGAACAGGCGAGATCAGAAGGACTGCTGGGAACTTACCAGGATAGGGAGGCCAGAAGAACAGTCCAGACCCTTGTAGATACAATATCAGGGAGCAGTGTAAATCAGCACCAGCCACTGGGCGATGGCCAACAATCAGAAAAGTTCCAGCCACTAACCAACAGTTGGCAGAGTTAAATTATATGGGCAAGCAACCCACGGTACCAGAGGACCTGACACAGCGTACCCTAGCTGCAGAGATAATCCCAACCTTATCAGCCCTGGAGGATACTCACCCTAAGGAATTACCCACCCCAGTGAAGTCTGCTACCCGGCTAATTTTAACGCTATGTTTAAATTGCGGCCTCGCACAAAGAGCCCCGCAGCTGCGTACCACAACTACAGGGCCTCGTGAAGCAAGGGCCGCGGTAGTGGCCCGGCAATGAGCGCCAAAGGTGTTCATTGCGCAGGTGGAGATGAGCAGGCGCTCATCCCGACGACACGCAGGACTTAGGCAATGAGCACCAAAGGCGCTCATCCCGAAGACATGCAAGACTTAGGCAACAGCGGGATGGATGCAAAATTACGGCCCATACTACTTAGTACCCTAAGCGCGTACATGGACTGAAATAAAGATAACAAGTTTAAAGAAAAAAAAAAACAGGAAATAATATATTCTGGAAACATTTCAGTATTGTTAATAAAAAACCTTTTGTAATTGGCAGGAATATTTTTTTTTAAACAAATACATTTAGGATAAGTGTATTACCAATAAAGACTCAGTATCTTCTAGCCGACCTCCTATTCTGTTAATTACTATTGCTCAAAGGAGGTAATTAAACTTTTCAGGCTATCACTCCTACTGGGTTGGTAATGGTGGACTATAAGAGCCCGATTCAATTGAGCTTTCGGCTGATCCGGTATCCCGTAAGTGAGGTCGCAAGTTATTTTGCTTTTTCAATTGGCTTTTGTTTTTGCGGGCTCCAAACGGGTTACAAGTTACGGCCTTGAAAAAATGGTGATGGTTAAACTCGTAACTTACAGCTTCCCAAAGCCTTTCATGGCTGCAAGACTTCCAATCACTAAAATCGCACATAGCTATTCAATTGCAAAAATTGCACAACATTGCAGCCGCAATCAAGCTCGCAAACGCCAAATGGCAGCCCAAAGTGTACAGGTTCCAAATAGGACCAGCAAAGGATTTACAGACTAGTTTGTAACACTGCAAATGACAATATAAAGACACCAATGTACTTTAAAACATGGGGAAAGCAATGGAAGACACTACAATTACATACACAACAACTCCCAAGTATAAAATATAGCAACAAATACTATTTTATTTCCCTCATAGGTTGTAATGGTCATGCATATGCCAATATGAAAAGCGATGCTGCAATATGCTGAAAGCTATTAAAGACACACTGCCTCATTAAATTGGGACACAAATACATACAAATGGTTGACATATTAACCCTTTCACACTCAAAGAGGCTCTAATGTAGACCCTAAAAATACAAAGAACATCTTATATACATTTCACTCATCAAATCTACATTGGGACAACAAACAGTGGCCAAATGACAATGCCACAAAGCATATATCAATTACCAGGGGAACTTTTCACACATGGTTGTTCAATCCCTCAGTTGTGTCCAACTCTCTGTGACCCTATGGACTGCAGCACACCTACAAATGTCTATGTCTGTGAGTATCCACAAGATTTGCAAATGGGATGTACAGTATGTGGATGTCCCAAAACCCCAACCATTGACAACACACTGAAACGGTGTGAACAGTATAACAAAACTTTTTTTTCATACACACAGCACAATCAGGAATGGACAAGACTGTGCATTAACATCATGGGTGTGGTGTGGGTGGATACCGGAAGGGCAAGAGGTTGTGCTTATGAACAAGGGGATACCTTGTAATGGGGGTAATGTGATGGTCTAGAATAAGCATGATGCATAGCACCTACCAGGGTCAC
The DNA here is from genome assembly GCA_027410445.1 of Discoglossus pictus. Classification (NCBI taxonomy): domain Eukaryota; kingdom Metazoa; phylum Chordata; class Amphibia; order Anura; family Alytidae; genus Discoglossus; species Discoglossus pictus. Next base: position 367,837,377 of record CM050164.1, on the reverse strand, counting down.
ATGTGGTCAGTACACCACTGCCATCGGAATCTGATGAAAAAAAGGATAATCAAAAATCACTCCATTTAATTTAAAAAAAACATTAATGTGCATAGCACTTACAACTTGTCTATATCTGCTCAATTAAACAGATGAACATCATCATGGATAATGTCATACAGATCTAATCCACACACAGTGTGTTATCAGATATTAAGGCATAATCAGAAATTTATAATCAGAATATGTAACACAGAAAGAGGAGGTTGATGAACATGACTTCATGGTCGTGAGTTGGGCTATTAAGAACTACAGAGACAAGAACAAGATATCAATCAGAACACTATTTGGATTGACTTCAACATCTCATCCCAACAGCAATCCACATTGAACATTAATTGCAGAGATATTCAACATAACCATATGTACACACTCTGTAGCCAGACAAAAGTATGTCAGTATTAATACAATATAATATGCATTGAGGAGTGTGGATGAGGAGGACTTAGGACAGTGGTTCTCAATCCTCTCCTCAGGAGCAATCAGACAGCCCACAATTTTGGTGAATTTCTGGATCCAAAAGTGAGGCAACTAGTATTCAACAGGTGGTGGAGCCTTGAATTGCTTCACATGTGCATTCACACAGTGTTTCACCTTAATCATGGTCCTGGGGAGAGGTTTGACAACCACTGACCTGGGGGACGTTCCCACCTACTTCCTCTTTCTTAGCACTGGGCCCACACCTTCTGTTACCATGTGCTTCCTCCCTCTACCACGGCATGGAGGTGTTTGTTTGAGGGGTGCATCCAACTAGTGTGGCTGTGTAGCAGCTGTCGTTGGCAGTAGGGGGTGAGATGGATGGCTGTAGGCTCTGGCTGCGGTGGTGGTGGAGCATGTGGAACTGAAGACTGGAGTGTAGGCATGTGGGCTTTAGCCAACTGCACCAGCCGCGCCAAGTGATGTGTCTGGGCTTGTCTGTAACTATGAGACATTTGCTCGTACCTCTCCATCTGAAGATTATGCCTCCTCAACTCACCATATATTGCTCGGATGCATTCCACCTGTCCGGTAGCAATATAATTCTGACGTCACAGCTAAGCTGTCAGCTGTTGGACTGCTCCGATATCGTGCTCAACAGCCAAACGGATGTGCTGATATATGTCACTCAAGGTGGCTGGTATGGGGATGTGAGTTCCGTCTCTGGACGATGTTGGATTCTGGATGTGTTGTAGTGAGGCCAGAGGTGTTGTCCATTATGATGATGTACCCGTAGGGAGAGGGATGGTTATGTCAGTAGGGATTCTGTTGCCAATGGAAATGGTGCTGTTACCCATTTGTATGGAGTTGGACCAGTCTTTTGGGGCAACAATGGCTGTGACATCAACAGCTGCACCAACTACTGGGACAACCACTGCTGGGAAAAAACACTGCTGTGGTAACATCTGTTGTGGCCTGGTCAGGAGTGGGAGGGGATTGGGGTTCGGCACACGTATTGCTTGAATGTCACCAGGTGGCAGTAGTAAGCCTGTTTAGAGTGGTCCCCATGAGCTTAACAGCCCTGCAGATGGTTGGGGGCTCATGGAACTTCCAGTAATTTGAAAAGGCTGGGAACATGCCGTGATGCATGTAAGGGCCCGATTGGTGATTCCCACAATGGTCCTGCTGCTGATGGTCCAGCCTCCTGTGATGGGCCCGGGCCCTCGGCTTCCTCCAACACCACCTGCGTTGGTCATAGTAGTGTCTCTGGTGGAGCCACCGCCTGTGTCTCTGCGGGTGGGTTACGCTTCCTGGCTACTGAAATTAGAGGACAATAGTATTTCATTATTGATTCTCTGAACAATTGTTTGCTGTGTGTTTCCATATCCCTAACATCATGGTCACTTGTAATTGGCTGTGGTGATTGTTTCCCGCAAATAAACATTGAGCTGTATCACGATCATTGTGGATCATAGCTGATATTAATATATATATATATATATATACAGTATCTCACAAAATGTATTCCAATCATTTTATTAAAGACAAAACTGCAGCAATACAATATAAGATAGCAGGTAATCAAGTAATCATACAAAATATAACTGCATCACCCGAGCCATTGTAGTCAATAAACAGTCAGGTGAACGGTGAACTATACAAAATATAATTATTTAACAAATAAAAACGTTTTCTGTCTTTACTTTTGTTTGTTTTTTATTTTTACAATATCAATCTGATAATCTAAAAAATCAGTATCTGAGAAAATTGAAAAATTAACTTGGGAGGGGAAAGGAGGGAAAGGGAAGAATGATCTGGCAAACTCACCTGCTGAGATAATCTTGGAGAGGGAATAACACATGGCTCTCTGGGACCCCCCGATCTCAACATCCCCATATCGGTAATTAAGTCCAAGTCACTAACCAATAGCTATATTGAAATGCTATGAACAGTATCAAGCCAATGTGTCCAAATTGTAAGAAACTGGGGATATGTGTTTTGCTAAATATTAGTAAATTATTCGTTAAGCATAATAAAGCTGATTTTTAGAATCACCTTAGCAGAAGTTATAGTAGGTTTTTTCCATTTTTTTTGCAATAACATGCTTCACTGCTAAAGCATAAAATTCCCAAAGCTTGCTGTGGGATCCAGATAAACTAGCTACATGTAGCCCTAAAAGGCACATCTCAATTGGGGGTAATGAGGGAGTATTGACTATTTGTGAGAACAATCTGGTCATTTCCCCCCATAGCCTCTGCACCAGCTGGCACGTCCACCAAATATGAAGAAAATACCCCCTTGATAGGCATCCTCTAAAACAGTTGTCAATGAGATGTGGCTTCAATTTGTTCATTAATGATGGTGTGTAGTAAGTTATGTGCAAAACCTTAACCAAGGTTTTCAGTAAGCTATATGTAAAGAAACCTCTTGTGAGATTAGAGCAAATCTCCTTCAATGTTGTATTGTCTAGTTCTCTACCCATGTCCAGTTCCCATTTCAACATATAGCTGTGTTTTTTTCTTTTCTTGTGAGTATAAGGAGCCTATAAAACCTTTTGTAGAAGGCAAGTTCTTGCATGTAGTTGTCCTGAATCAAAGTGAGAAGCCAATGATTAAACCTCCTATAATTCCAAATTTCATTGTCCAGTATGTGATATTGAATTATGAGGGTCTCATAGGAAATCGTTTTATAATTGGAAAACCATGAACCCACTATTTCCAGTGAACTGGAAAGACACCAGTGCTTAGAGTCAGATACCAAGGCTGCTTCAAAAGTAGGGAATAACTTTAAAGATGTTAAAGGTGAGAGTGGTGGAGCTAAGTGTTTTATGCATTTAGCCCAAACCCAGGAAGCCAAAGTGGAATTAATCATTGGATTGGAGTGGCATTGCTTGATGCATGGAGAGCTCAGGTCCCAAATCAGTAGCGAGGGCAAATAAGAATGGGGACAGGGGACATCCCTGCCAGGTTCCTCTTTGTATATCAATATTGATATTGTTTGTTCCAGGAAGTTTTAAATTGCCCTTTGGTAAATAGTAAAAGGATCTGATTAAAACCAAATTTAACCAAAGTTGCATATAGATAAGTCCAGATTATTGCAGGCCTTCTACTTATCCAACGCTTGAATACATAGCGGGACCTTGTCTTGCTTGGCTAAATGTAGGACATTTAACGTCCTTCTGATGTCCGCCATGATCTTGGCCAATAATTTTACATCACCGTGCATAAGGGAAATCGGTCGATAATTCTTAGGTTCCATAGGGTCCCTTCCTTCCTTGGGGAAAACAATGAGGTCTGCTCTTTTAAGTTCTGGGGGCATCCTGCCACCATTTAAGATAGAATTGAAGATTTTACATAAATAGGGTGCTAATAAATTTGCTAAAGTTTTATAATAAGTATTGGTAAAGCCATCTGGCCCAGGGGCTTTACCCGACTTAAGACTCTTAATAGCCTTAAGAATTTCTTCTATCGTTATAGTTAAGTTTAATGTTGTCAAGTTCTGTTCTGTGATTTTAGGGAGATCGCATGAATCTAAATAAGACTGAGATTGAGAGGGAGTTTTTAAACTTGTAGGTGGGGGGGGAGGACTATATAGAAGTATTGGGGTAAATAGGGTAGAGAGGGAAAGGGTTGAATTAGTTATCCATGGGAAAGGAGAAGGGGGGAGGGTTGCAATAGACAGTAGGGAGGTATTAATAGGGGCCTCAAATACAGTGGCAAGCACTTAACAACGGCAGAGCCATAGCAACATAAAGTGTATGCTTGCTAACGCAAGAAGTTTGCCTGGGAAAATGGACGAGCTAGAAATATTTGCAGTACATGAAAAATGGGGCTTAATTATTATTATTATTATTATTATTATTATTATTATCCTTTATTTATAACGCGCCAACATATTCCGCAGCGCAATAGAGGGGTTAGGTACAAGTATAAACAATACCCCACAATGAAAATAATGGAAGACCCTGTTATTGAGCTTTCAATCTGATATACACTGTGCTTTCCCTAAAGCACCTCACAAGATTAAAACTCGCAAACTTACATTCTAAAGGGTATGGGTGAGGTACAGGAGAGTGAGATATGCATAGTGAATGAAGAGGCTAAAGATGATAGGCTTTTTTGAATAGATGTGTTTTTAAAGAGATTTTGAAGGATCTGAGGCAGGAAGATAGTCTGGTGGTGCGAGGTAAAGAGTTCCAAAGAATAGGGGCAGCACGTGAAAAGTCTTGAAGACGGGAGTGAGAGGAGGTGATGAGAGAGGAGAAGAGAAGAAGGTCATTAGCAGAGCGAAGAGGGCGGGTGGGAGTGTATTTTGGGATGAGAGCAGAGATGTAGGAGGGTGCACTGTTGTGGAGGGCTTTATATGTTAGGGTCATGATTTTGAATTGTATTCTAGACGCTATGGGAAGCCAGTGGAGTGCCTGACAGAGAGGTGCTGCAGACACTGATTGTTTAGTATGGTAGATGAATCTGGCGGATGCATTCAAAATGGATTGGAGTGGAGACAGACGGGTGATAGGAAGGCCAGCAAGAAGAGTGTTGCAGTAATCGAGGCGAGATATGATGAGAGCGTGAATAAGAATTTTAGTTGTGTCTTGTGTGAGGTAGTGGCGTATTTTGGATATGTTTTTTAGGTGAAAGTGACAAGATTTTGTTAGTGATTGGATGTGGGGAATGAAAGAGAGGGAAGGGTCCAGTAGGGCCCCAAGACAGCTGGCGTGAGAGGTGGGAGTGATGATGGCATTGTCAACAGTGAGAGATATTTGCGGAGTGAAAGCTGTAGTAGAGGGTGGAAAGATAAGGAGCTCTGTCTTAGACATGTTGAGTTTGAGTTGACGGGCAGACATCCATGAGGATATGCTCGAGAGGCAATTGGCAACATGAGCTAGCAGAGAGGGGGATAGTTCAGGTGCAGAGATATAGATTTGGGTGTCATCAGCATATAGATGATACTGAAATCCAAAAGATTGTATACGGGCACCAAGGGAGGATGTATAGATGGAGAAAAGGAGGGGGCCTAGGACTGAGCCTTGGGGTACACCGACAGTTAGAGGGTGAGGAGATGAAGAGGTGCCAGAGAAGGAGACACTAAATGTTCGATTTTCTAGATAAGATGTGAACCAAGAGAGATCAGTGTCACGGATGCCAAGAGGCCAAGGCAGAATTAGGATAGTGAAATGACCCTTTGATTTGGCGTTGAGCAGGTCATTAGTAACTTTTGTGAGAGCATTAGTAACTTTTGTGAGAGCATTAGTAACTTTTGTGAGAGTGTTGGGGCCGGAAGCCAGACTGGAAGGGATCAAGGAGGGAGTTGGAGGAAATGAATTGTGTAAGGTGAGTGTAGACGACACGCTCATGTAGTTTAGAAGCCAAGGGAAATAGAGAGATAGGGCGGTAATTAGATGAAGAAGCTGGATCAGATGTGGGTTTCTTAAGAATGGGAGTAATTGTGGCTTGTTTCAAAGTAGATGGAAACTTGCCAGTGTCTAAGGAAAGGTTGAATAGATGTGTGAGAGCTGGGATAAGTGTGGTAGAAAGGGGGGGGGGGATCAGCTGTGATGGAATAGGATCATGTGGACAAGTTGTGAGACGAGAGGTTGATAGAAGGTTAGCAACTTCATCCTCAGTTACAGGGTTAAAGGAGTTTATAGTGGCTATAGGTTTGGGAAAGGGTGAAGGCAGACTGCTGTTTGTTTTTTGAGGAGAAGGTGTGATATGGCCCCGTTGAGAGGAGAGTTCATTATGAATATTTTCAATTTTACTATTAAAGTATCTAGCAAAATCTTCAGCTGTAAGAGAGGAAGGGGCGGGAGGTGGGGGAGGGCAGAGGAGAGTGTTAAGAGTGGAGAACAAATGTTTGGGGTTGGAGGCCAAATTTGATATTAATGATGAGAAGTAGCTCTGTTTGGCAAGATTGAGGGCATAGTGATAGGAGCGTAGGATAAACTTGTAATGAAGGAAGTCTGATGAGGAGCGAGATTTCCTCCATAGTCGTTCAGCGCTACGGGAGCACTTCTGGATATAGCGTGTTTGTGTAGTGTGCCATGGTTGTAGATGAGAGCGGGGGCGTCTGCCTGTGGTTATGGGGGCTAGAGAGTCCAGGGTGCAATTTAGAGTCAAATTGTATTCAGTGGTAGCAATATCAGGGCAAGTGAGGGTAGTGAGTGGACTGTGAAGGGGTTGCAGTAAATTGGAAAGGTGTTGTGAGTTAAGTGTCTGCAGGTTTCTGTGGGTTCTGGTAGTTGGGCATGATAAAGGGTAGAGATTGGAAGGGGTAATGAGGCTTTAGGTTAGGAGATGGTGGTCAGAAAGAGGGAGTGGGGAGATTGTAAGATTGTAGATAGAGCAGTGATTAGAGAAAATTAGGTCCAGGGAGTGTCCATCCTGGTGGGTAGGGGACTCTATCCACTGTGAGAGGCCAAGGGAAGAGTTAAGTGCAAGTAGTTTTGTGGCTGTGGGAGAGGTGAGAGTGTCAGTGGCAATGTTGATATCACCAAGAATGAGTGAGGGTATGTTAGAGGAGAGAAAGTGAGGGAGCCAAGCGGCAAAATGATCCAGAAATTGAGAGGCTGGACCAGGCGGGCGATAGATGACAGCCACTCACAGAGAGATGGGTGAAAAGAGACGGATAGTGTGAACTTCGAAGAAAGAGAACTGGAGAGAGGGAACTGGGGGAATGCAATTGAATGAGCAACGGGAGGAAAGTAATATGCCCACACCCCCACCTTGCTTATTCCCAGGTCTAGGTGTGTGACTGAAATGTAAGCCACCGTATGATAGTGCAGCAGTGGAGGCAGTGTCAGATGGAGAGAGCCAGGTTTCAGTTATAGCTAAAAGGTTGAGGGAGTTGGAGATGAATAGGTCATGAATGTAAGTGAGTTTGTTGCAAACAGACCTAGCATTCCAGAGGGCACATGAGAAGGGCAAAGTGGAGGATTTGTGACAGATGATGGGTATTAAGTTATGAGGGTTTCTGGTATTTGTTGCCCTGTGGGCTGAGCATGACTGATAGAAGGTAGGAATGGATGAGGGGCCTGGGTTAGGAGATATATCTCCAGAAGCCAATAAAATAAGCAATAAAAGAGAGAGGATGTGAGAGTAGGACTTACAGAAATGTTTCTGCTTATTGACCATAGGGGAGGGAGGAGATAGTGACTGGAGGAAGGAGAGGAGCTCGTGGGAGCAAAGAAGAGGGGAAGAGAGCAGGGAGGGTGAGATGGTGATACAGTTTGAAACATGAATTGGAGAAAGTGATGAGAGCCTGAGAAACAGACAGGAGATGATGAGGAAGAGGGAAGTGAGAGGAAACATTGTTACACTGTGTGTTCTTGAAGGAGTGGTTAGGGATAATTAGCAGATGTCACTGATTGGACAGGTGCAGGTACTTAGTAGGCCTCAATAAATTAAGTGTAAGCAGGGGTGGGTGGGAAGAGGGGATGGAGGGAGGGATTTGCTGCAGGTGTTGGGAATTGTGAGCTCTGAGCAGGCAGTATGTGTTCTGAAATGCTCCTAGGAACAGACAGATGTAGAGAGAGCTATTTAGGGGCACCCTTGGGGAACAGTGATCACAACACAGTATCATTTGAGATTGAATACAAAAAACAGAGTTGTAAGGGGCCAACAAAAACTCTAAATTTTAAAAGGGCTAACTTTAAGAGGCTACGGGCAGCAATACTACATATAGACTGGGAGAAAGTAATTACAGAGAAAAATACTGAAAATAAATGGACAACATTCAAATCCTTACTAAATAAGCATACTCATCGGCATGTACCATGTGGAAATAAAATGAATAGGAGTAAATCCCATCCCATGTGGCTTAACAATGACTTATAGATCATGATGAGGAAAAAGAAACATGCATTTAAATTATACAAGAAGTAGGGAACAGAGGCAGCTTTATGTGACTATAAGGAAATCAACAAGGCTTGCAAAAGGGCTATTAGACTGGCTAAAATAGAAAATGAGAAGTCAGTTGCAATGGAAAGTAAGACTAACCCTAAAATATTTTTTCAATATATTAATGGGAAGAAGGCCAGGAAGGAAGCTATAGGAACATTACAATGTGACACAGGCCATCTGATAATTAGTGACCAGGAAAAGGCAGATGAGCTAAATAGGTTCTTTTCGTCGGTATACACAGGGGAGGTACCAGTGGTTGGGACACTGCAACATAATGGGGCTACACTACCATCACTAAATAATTGGTTAACGCAGGAAGAAAGAGATTGGAGAAAATAAATGTTAATAAAGCCCCAGATCCTGATGGAATACATCCAAGGGTACTGAGGGTGCTGGGTTCTGTAATAGCCAAACCGTTATATCTAATCTTTCAAGACTCACTCACTACAGGGTCTCTACCGGATGACTGGAGAAAAGCAGAGGTGATACCTATATTTAAGAAGGGATCTAGAGCAAATCCGGGGAATTATAGACCAGTGTGCCTCACATCTGTAGTTGGGAAGCTTTTAGAAGGGTTAATAAGGGACAGAATACAAGAATATGTCTATTTGAAAAAGATTATAGGTAGCAGTCAAAATGGATTTATGAAGGATAGGTCGTGTCAGACCAATCTAATTAGGTTAGTAGGAACTTGGATCAGGGCAACTCAGTGGATCTAGTCTTCTTAGATATTTCAAAGGCTTTTGATACAGTGCCACATGGAAGACTAGTGAGTAAACTAAGGGATACAGGAATTGCAGTAAATATCTGCTCATGGATCGAGAGCTGGCTAAAAGACAGGAAGCAAAGTGTTGTTGTGAATGGAACATACTACGATTGGTCTAATGTGATAAGTGGGGTTCCTCAAGGTTCAGTATTAGGTCCTCTCCTTTTTAACATATTTATTAATGACATAGAAGTAGGACTCGAAAGTAGTGTCTCCATTTTTGCTGATGACACTAAGTTGTGCAAGGTAATAAAATCGGATAATGATGTCCTTTCCCTACAAATCGATTTGCATAAATTAGAAAAATGGGCGGCTAAATGGCAGATGAGATTTAATACAAAAAAAATGCAAGGTTATGCATTTGGGAAGGAAAAATAGCCATGCAATCTATAATCTTAATGGAGCAAATCTAGGGTTATCAGATATTGAAAGGGATTTGGGAGTACTAGTGGACAACCACCTAGATAACAGCGCTCAAAGCCCAACAGCAGCTGGAAAGGCAAGTAAAATATTAGCATGTATTAGGAAGGGTATAAAAGCAAGGGAAGCAAATATAATTCTGCCACTATACAAAGCCCTAGTACGCCCTCATTTGGAATATGGAGTACAATTTTGGGAACCACTTCATAAAAAAGACATTTTAGAGCTGGAAAAAGTATAGAAAGGGGTTTTAAAACTAATAAGGGGAATGGAGGGGCTAAGTTATGAAGAAAGACTAACCAAATGAAACTTATTTTCGCTAGAAAAAAAGGCGTCTACGAGGGGATATGATTACCTTGTTTAAATACATCCAGGGTCAATATAAGGCTTTGTCAAGTGAACTTTTTGTAGCAAGAGATTTTTAACTGACACGAGGACACCCTTTGAGGTTAGAGGAAAAAATATTTCACCTTAAACAAAGAAAAGGGTTCTTCACAGTTAGGGTGGTTAAACTGTGGAATTCTCTACCAAAGGAGGTGGTAACAGCGAATTCGATAGACAACTTCAAAAAGGGGTTAGATATATTTTTGAATAAAGAAGGCATTCAAGGCTATCCTAGATAACTAGTGAAGGAATATTGATCCAGGGAGAAATTTGATCGCCAGTTTCTGGGGTCAGGAAGGAATTTTGCTTTTTTTCCCCCTTATGAGACAATTGGCAAAGTTTCAATGTTTTTTTTTTTTCTGTTTGCCTTCCTCTGGATCAATTAACAATTAATAATTAATAGTCCACATTAAAAAGATCAATAGAGATCTAAAAAGGTTGAATTTGATGGACTACCTCTTTATTCATCCTCCAATACTGTACTATTAATAATGATTTAATCAACAAATTAATTAATAACTAATCCGCATATTGCAAATCAGAGGAGATCTTAACAGGTTGAACTTGATGGACTGAAAGTCTTTTTTCAACCTTAATTACTATGTAACTATGTAACTATGAATGAGCCCCTTGTTGGGTTCGGATTTAGTTGAATATACAGTATAGATTGGTAAAAGTCAGCAAAAGTCCTCTTAATTTCTGCCTCACTGTAATCCCTCCCTTAGCCGTATTTATCATCATGATTCTAGAATGGGAGAACTTGGAGTGAAGTCTCTTTGCGAGAAAGAGTCGTGTTTGTTGGCCTTCGTATAAAAGAAGTGATTTGTACGCCTAAGGGCCTTTTCAGTACTGTTAGACAAAATATTATCTTATTCGGCTCTGCATTGATCGATTAATTGGCGTATGCTGGGGGAAGAGTGAAGCTGATTTTGACGTTCTAGTTCCTGCAACTTAGTAGAAAGTTCTAGCTCTTTAAGCTTACATTGCTTCTTGTAGGCAGAAGCCAGTTTTATACAAGTGCCCCGTATTAAGTCTTTATGAGCCGCCCAGATCCAGCCAATACCCAAGTCTTCAGAATCATTAGTCTCAAAGTATAAAAGTAAATCCATCTCAATTTGATCCAGAAGCACGGGATTGGTAAGTAATAATTCATTCAGCTTCCATGCATATGGAGTTCTAAGAGCCATGCCCAAATCAAGGTCTGTTCTTACAACACAGATTTCAGCCCTCCCAGATTTATCAAAAAGCGCTGAGCTAATTAGAATGGTATCTATACGTGAATAGGACCCATGGGTGCGGGAATAGTATGTATACTCTTTTCTGTTGAGATAATGCCCTCTCCATACATCATCCAGCCCAAGGTTATCTAGCGCCTTCCGTATTTGTCTCAGTTTATTTGAGAACCTATCAGACATTAGAGCATTGGATAGGTCTAGGTATGAGTCAAATGTCAGATTGAATTCCCCCCCCCATTACTAAAAGACCCCCTTTGTTATGTTCCAAGAGTTTCAGAATGCTTAATAGTGTTTTGTGATGAGAAGTGGTTGGTGAATAAATAGAAACAAGAGTAATTTTGGTTTCCAAGATCATGCCATGAAGAATAACATAATGGCCTTCCTTGTAATTGATCTTGGTCTCCAGTTGAAATAGGAAATTACGATGTATAAGGGTAGAGGTGACCACCTTTTTGGTATGTCGAGTGGAAGAATAGTAAGTAGGATAGTCCTTGCTTAAATACTTAGGGATATGAGTGCGGGCAAAATTTGTTTCCTGCATAAAATACAGAGGGCCTAATAGCTTTATAATACAGCAAGGCCTTTCTTCTTTTAAATTGGGAATTGAAGCCCTTAACATTATGTGCTATGAATGTAAATTCCATGTTAGACATGTTAGGATTGCCTTGTTGAGCTTAAATTATCTTGCCATCTTACCTTGCTCTGTCGGGTGGTAGGAGAAGTTGAGAAGCCGGGGGACCGCCGAAGCCACACCCTCAGGTTAAATACAACCCTAAAATGAGTCAGAGCAAGCAGAGTGTGCCAGAGGAAGGGGAAAGGGAAGGAAAAACAAAAAACAAGAAAGCTGTAACCTCCTGCACCAGTCGTCTGCTCTGGCATCAACGGGAAGGATGAATGGACCAGCCATTCAACCGTAGGTCCCCTATCAAGGGGGTAATAGAATTTTTTTGGGGAAAGGAATGCAATGTGGGAGGGTAAACATCCCTACACGTATCAAGAAAAAAGCTATTCTGCATAAGAAATAACAACAACAATTAAACCAAACTTTGTCAGTCTTTTTCACCCCATAAAGGATAAAAGTTTTTGCCCTGGGTTCTCTTATTGGTGACCCCACCAAAAAGGAATATGGAAGACTCCAAGATGATATTTCCTGTCAGCTCGAGACATCATCAAAAATCTGTTCATACAGGATGTGGTTGGGCTTGTCTTTCCGAAATCTCTTGATCGGAGGACCGTACATTGGAAAAATTCTTTAATAATGGACAAGGGTTTCTGTCGAGTATTATAAGAAACTTTTGTCCATTGTTTTGTGGGGTTGAGCAAGTCAAGGCAATCCTGGGTTCCAGCCCACACTTCATCAGGAATCAGAGTGAGTGATTTCAGAATAGACCAGCAGTCCTCCAATGAGTGGGGGCGGAGTATGATTTACCTCCATATTGGAATATTAGAGCAAATAGAAAGCCCCACCTGTACCAGATCTTGTGTTTGACAAGAACCTCCAGGGCAGGCTTCATTTCCCTGCATTTGGCCAGAGTGATGGGAGCAAGGTTCGCAAAGAAAAGAAGCAATGAGTCATCAGGGTCTTTGATTTCCTTCGTCTTTCTGGCTGCTGTCAGAACCAAGTCCCTGGCCTGTTGTCGAAGGAACCTGATAATAACATCCTTTGGGATCTCCAGATTCCTTGTAGCTCCCAGCGCCCTGTGGGCCCTTTCAATTTCCAGCAATTGCCCAGATTCTTCAGGAAGTAGTTTACCAATTGTTTCTTTCACATATTGTTGAAGCTGTAATACAGATCTTGGAATCCCCTAATTCTCAGATTGTGTCTTCACGATCTATTCTCCAGGTCCTCATACTTATACTCAAGAGCTGTGACTCGACAGGAGTTTTGGTTGATCTCAGCCCTGTCCCGCTCTTGGGCCTCGACAATCGGATCTGATATTTCCTCTAATAATCGAGTTATCATCCCCAGGTCACTAATATCCTTTTTGATGGTCTCCACCGTTTTCGCCATGTAGGACTGGAACAGACCTTAATTTGAGCCATGGAGCTTTTAGATAGATTCATGACGCGGAGCGGAGAGGTAGGGCTTCCCTCACCCTCCGAGTCATCTGAGGGATCTGTGTCCATCTCTTTCGCGGCTCCTGAGGGTTTACAATAGTCAATGATCTTTTTGGCTGGTGGATTTTTCCTGTGTTTCCCCATGCTTCATTGTAGTTATCAGGATATATTGTAGATTCCAATATGGTAAAGCAAGGTTGAGAATTCTTGTGAACGACCTAGCCCTCCAAGTGGTTAGGAAGTTGTCTCAATCGTTGCTGACAGCAGTGATTTTTAATGTCATTGTTCTAGCAATCAACGCAGGATATTACCCTCCAGGCTTTTTTAAGTCAGGATAGACATTTTTGCGAGTGTAGCTCCCAGCATGAATATAAGCCCTGGAGCCAAGATTGTTCTCTATTGAGAGGTTAGAAGTATTCTGTAACCAATCAGTATTTCTCAGGCCCAAATAGCAAGCAGATGTATGGGTAGACCGCAAAATAGCCCAGTAGCAAAATTAGATATCACAGATCAGGTTTATTTTAATGGTTTAGGAGACCAAAAGAGAAGTTACAGGAACAGGATCATTTAAAGTTATACATCCGGTTGATACTTTCAATTTGCACTGAGTTATGTATAAATGGCACTTTTAGGTACCAATATATGCTGTAAAGTTTCAAGGATGATACCTTGTTCATGGAGGTCTTTAGGCATCTTGGAGATGCAATTGTTATATTGGCCACTAGATGGTTGTGGTGCACTTCCTGATTTGTGTATAGGTCCCAGCCATGCTATGAAAATCTCTTGATAAGCAAAAAGCAACTTGGCAGAGAAAGAGACAAGTAAACAGTTCCCCTGATTCAGGAGCACACCAACATATCCAAATTAACTATCAGTGTTTCTCAGTTTCAAGAGACAATAGATATTCATATGATTCACAGTCCACCAGTAGATAGTGCTGCAGCACAAGAAGTTCCCAATTTTCCTCTGCTGAGGATAAGGTGTAGGTTATATATATTGGAGCATAAGTCTCTCCTGCAATTTACAGTGCTTAGCAGAGGATTGACCCAGGGTATGAAAAAATCAACTTATAAACTTGTAGTCACATCATCAGTGACATTTAGAAGCCGTGAGAATAGAATCCCAGGACACTGGGCAACATAAGCCTGAGTGGGCCTGCAGGAAGAGATTTTTTTAGGGGTATTGAAAGAAAACATATGCTTGCCAGTGCCTTAAAATGTCCAGTAGACAATATTCTGTGATTGAACCTCAGGGAGGTTTGGGTGCACATGTTCCAGCCCTCATAAGTAGAGACCTCTTTGTTAGGGTCTATAAGGGAGATATACAATGCAGTCTAGTGGGTGCTAGTGTGAGAAAGGAGACAGTTATTTATGGCTTACCGGTTCAGCCTGCCAAGATTATAGTTACTGACCACAGAGGGGTGGTACACTGACCCAAATATTCCAGCCTCCTACGGTGCCTCCGTTAGGCCGATTACAGCTACATCCACAGTAGGCCGCATAGGCCCGTGATGCAACAAGGGCCTTGAGCCAAGTTCCTCTCTTAGCTGGTCCTTGGAGCCCTTGTTCCATCGCCCCTGCTGACTCACCACTCTGGAAGGAGTGTCCAACTCCCTCCCGGGCTCTACAGGTATCCACCGCCCCTCTCCTTACGCCAATCAGGCCAACACCCTAGCTCCTCCTGTAGGAAAATCGTCCGGTGTCAGTAGGTATTGAGCCCTAGCAGCAGCTCCAATGGTCAAGTGGCCAATCCAGGCCTGGGGGAAGGCCGGAGTCACTGTGGCCCACCTTGGGCCTACCAGGCCTCGGTAGCGGTGGTGGATGTCCTGGCTACTTGAAAATTGGTCCAGTTGGCAAGTAGAGTGTACTGATCCTGTGGGTCAAGTTTGGTCCAAGTTGAGCAGAGTTGGTGGATTTAAGAGATGTTGCACTCTACCCACCTTCCATGCCCCACAGATGCCCAATAGGGTTTAGGTCTGGAGACATGCTTGGCCAGTCCATCACCCTTACCTTCAGCTTCTTTAGCAAGGCAGTGGTCGTCTTGGAGGTGTGTTTGGGGTCGTTATCATGTTGGAATACTGCCCTGCGGCCCAGTCTCCAAAGGGAGGGGATTATGCTGTGATTCAGTATGTCATAATACATGTTGGCATTCATGGTTCCCTCAATGAACTGTAGCTCCCCAGTGCCGGCAGCACTCATGCAGGCCCAGACCATGACACTCCCACCACCATGCTTGAATGTAGGCAGGACACATTGTCTTTGTACTCCTCATCTGGTTGCCACTACACACGCTTGACACCATCTGAACCAAATACATGTATGTTGGTCTCATCGGACAACAGGACATGGTTCCAGTAATCCATGGTCTTAGTCTGCTTGTCTTCAGCAAACTGTTTGTGGGCTTTCTTGTGCATCACCTTTAGAAGAGGCTTCCTTCTGGGATGACAGCCATGCAGACTCATCCGTCTCATACGTCTATTTCCCAAAGACAACCTCTGGATATGACACTGAGCACGTGCACTCAACTTCCTTGGTTGACCACGGCGAGGCCTGTTCGGAGTGGATCCTGTCCTGTGAAACCGCTATATGGTCTTGCCCACCATGCTGAAGGTAAAGGTGATGGACTGGGCAAGCATGTCTCCAGACCTAAATCCTATTGAGCATCTGTGGCGCATGCTCAAATGGAAGGTGCGGGAGTGCAAGGTCCTAAATATACACAGGCGCTCATCATGAGGCCCGCACAACACTACAATGGGGGACACTACCGGGAAACACTAAATCCCCACTGATGCTCCCTCACCTCCCCTCTGCCCCACTGATGCTCCCTCTGTCCCCCCTTTGCCCTTTTGAGGCCCGCACGACACTACAGCGGGGGACACTACCGGGGGACACTTCCTCCCCACTAATGCTCCCTCACCTACACCCTGCCCCACTGATGCTCCCTCACCTCCCCCCTGCCCCACTGATGCTCCCTCTGTCCCACTCCTGCCGGCGCATTCTTCTCTGCAGTGTAGGGACTCCCAAATTACCTCATTGCTAAATCCCTACACTGCAGAGAGGACGTGCCGGCAGAGGTGGAACTCCATTGAGCAGGTACATGGCAAACAGGGGACATAGGGAGCATCTGTGCCGCAGGTGGGAGGTAAAGGGAACACAGAGGGGGTGGTGGGGAGAGAGTGACAAGAGAGGGAGAGAGGGGTCAGTGAGAGACAGGGGATGAAGAGAGGGGGCAAAGAGAGACAGAGAAAGTAGAGAGGGGCAAAGAGAGACAGGGGAGGGAGAGAGGGGGCAATGAGAGAGACAGGGGATGGAGAGAGGGGCAAATAGAGAGGGAGGGACAGACAGGGATGGGGAGAGGGGGCAAATTTAGAAAGAAAGAGCAAAACGAGACATGGAAGGGAGAGAGGGGACAAGTAGAGACTGTGGAGGGAAAAAGGGGGGCAAAGAGAGAGAGGGGCGGGAGAGAGGTGGCAAAGAGAGATGGGGGAGAGAGGAGGCAAAGAGAGACAGGGGAGGGAGAGAGGGGGCAAAGAGAGACAGGGGAGAGAGGGGCAAAGAGAGACAGTGGAGGGAGAGAGGGGGCAAAGAGAGACAGGGGAGGGAGAGAGGGACAAAGAGAAACAGGGGAGGGAGAGAAGGGGCAAAGAGAGACAGGGGAGGGAGAGTGGGTGCAAAGAGAGACAGGGGAGGGAGAGAGGGGGCAAAGAGAGACAGGGGAGGGAGAGAGGGGGCAAAAACAGACAGCATAGGGAGAGAGGGGGCAAAGACAGACAGCGAATGGAGAGATTGGCCAAAGACAGGCTGGGGAGGGAAAGATGGGGCAAATAGAGACTGGGGAGGGAGAGAGGGGGAAGAGACACAGGGGAGGAAGAGGGGGGATAATTTAGAATAATCCATCATGCCGTTATTTTTGACAGGCTAGTCGCTAGTATATATATCTGGTGCGGTGTGCCATCTGCAGTTCATTAGGACATGTGCTCATCTGAATCTGCTGTGTGTGAGACTGACCATCCTGTGACAATGCACAGCAATGTGTGTTAACATGCTTATGAGACATGGTCCAGTTTAGCTTAGTACATGACACTCACATGCAGTCCCTCATTGTCTGTATTCGCATATGCTGCAGTGCGCACACCCATACATGTACTCTCTATTGGATGTAAAATTATTGTGGATCTACAGCTGTACCTCGTTTAACGCTGGGGATAGCTTCCAAGCAGTTGGAGTGTTAAGCAACACAGCTTTAAATGGTGCAGTGTAACATGGGGAAGATAGGGATAGGGGAACTCATTGCAAAATATATACAATTGCAATTGATATTTATACTGTTTTGTTTTATATTAAATTTGAACACCCAGCAAACATAACACTAACACAAACTGCATTGGCAACTGCTATTCAAAATCCGTTTTAGCTACAGGTATTAGACTGACATTTCATTGATAACAATTAGGATGATGATATGATGATAATGTAATATGTTATAATATTTACATGGTAATTAATGCCTAATATATTTATAGTCCAGAACCAGAAATCTTACAGTGCTATTGTATGTCAGTTATCTATGTGTGTGGGGTTCATGTGTGTGCATATGAGGGTGTGATGGTTCATATGAACCTCACTTTGCAGGGTTTCCTGATAGCCAGTGTCCAACTGCTCTGAAAGACCCACTACTGCTGCTGGCTCCAAAGGCTCCTTGATAGTCCGTTCTCATCCACAGTATGTGATGTTGATTGGTGGGCCAACACCAGTCACACGGGCTGCTCTTGCCTCCGCTGCCATCTTCTTCTTCACTTTCATCTGGCAGTCATCATATCGTTGTTTAACCAACAGAACATCATGGTTTGCGATTGAGTTGCCCGCTTGCAATTGAATGGAGGCCTAATTCTCTGGTAAAGATGGTGAATCCTTTGATGCTCTCTTTGGTGCTCAAATGCCTTGTTTCAGATGTTTCTCTGAGGTCAGGATTTTAGTCCATTCCATTGTTGGAGATGGTCATGGTGTTTTTTGTTAGCTGTAGAGCATTTTGGTAAGAGCATCCTAAAGAGGGACTGAAGTCACTATATACACTATTTTCACACACAATCAGAAATACAGTGGAAAACCATGTGGGGAGAATCTTTTATATTTGTGAACTGATCATTTTTAACTTGCAAATTTACTTATTGCTTGTATGCAGCTTGAAGCCTTCTCACAAGAATCTGCATAAATAATGAGGTCTAGGTTGTGACTGTTACACTCATTATATGTAGTTTTTCCTTTTGTTAGAGGATACAGATTCCTGGCTAAACGTCTGCCCACATCAATTAGAATAATGGGCAGCTGAATGCCAAATAAATATAATTATGCATTTGAGAAGGAAAATAAACAGGTATTTCTAAGTGTAACGAGCATCAGAGATAGAAAGGTATTTAATGCGCTTATCAGAGTTTAATACCAGGCAGCACCTGCAAAGTCATGTCAAATATTAGCATATATTATAAGGGGTATTAAAGCAAGGGAATCAAATAGAGATCTGCAGAGATATTGGGTCCAAGGAAAATAAAATCTGTCACTGCCTCCACTTCTTCCCCGTCTATTTGCCAGGAACTGAAATTGCAATTTTCCATGATCTTTGCCTTTTTAATATTGAGCAGCATTTAAACTTTTGCACCTTCTGCTTTTACCCAAGAGGTCCTTTAGTTCCTCCTCACTTTCAGCCTTCAAAGTAGTATCATCGGCGTATCTGAGGTTGTTCATATTTCTTCCAGCAATATTGATTCTGGCTTTAGATTCCTCCAGTCCAGCCTTGATGTCCTATAAGTCGAACAGGGACGGCTGGTGCATAAGGATAAATGGGCAACCACCGTCCCAAAATGAATGCACTGACTTAATCCCCCCATCACTGACGTAATTGTTTAATTTTTATAATAAAATGAATAAAAATACATTTTATAATGTACAATTTTCTATTTTTTATATCTGCTGCTGTCACTTTCAATTACAAAACCCACTGTTTCACAACTAGCCACAGAGTTGCTCTGCACCTCAGTAAGGGGGGAATTAGAGGTGTGTTTAATAGGAATTACGTGAAAAACCTTACGCCCCCTCAAAACAAGCTCCTACAAGAGCCATATAGCAAAGAACTGGAAGTCTGATAAACTTGATCTGTCGACCGTTAAAAACAAAAATAACTATATAGCAATAAAATTGACTCACACACTGGAAGACTCTATTCCTCAGTACATGGAGGTTTGGAGCCTTTGGCTGGAGAGTAGAGAGGGACAACCCTTGCGTTCACACAATTAACATATCTTAATGTGGAGGGGGCGGGGCTCAGAGGTAATGATGGGGGCCTGGAACCTGGAAAGAAGATCCTCTATTTATAGAGAAGAAACCGCTCTGAGAAGGTTGGAAATTGAATTACTATTTTGAATGATATGTATATATATGAATAAAATTGTTAATATTTGTTTTGTATAAAAATGTTTAGTTTAATTTAGGGGAACCAAACGGGTAATGCAATCAATATGAACAAGATAACATAGTCGTACAAATTCAATTTACTTTAATGGAAATTTAACAAATAAGAAATATACAGTAAGATATGCTTAGATAATGTTTATATTACAAATAATCACTGTTTAACCCTCAGATAGAAAAAAGAAAAGATGGAGAGGAAGACTGATAACTATAAATGTTAGATCATAAGATATCACACTGTTTATTGTATTTCTATTCATTTGTTGCCTTAAATATATATACCTGACTATCTGTCTAATAAAAAATGCATTGAAATAAATTAAAAAACTCTTTGTGCAGCAGACATTGACTGACTCACTGACTTATCACCTCTATCCCCCTGCTGGTGACTTGCCTAGTACTACAGATCAGGGTACATGTGAGAATTAAAAAAAAACAGTAAAAATGCTGTTTTTGCCTGAATTGTGCTCTAAACTTTAGAACTGAGTCTGTCTGTCACACACAGCATCACTCAATCAGAATGGCAGAGAAGGAAAAGTCCCCTCTCACTGTCCCCCCGGAAGTGAATACATTGGTGGAAACCCGACAATCTCAATAAAGTTTATTGGGAAAAAAACAACTCCCAGCTCATAGTGCATGCTTCACACACCAAGCTTGTGACCTGTCTGTCACCAGACAGACAGAATCAGCTGCAGAGCTCAGGTGAGTCCATATCCCTCTGTGTGCCACTGTCAGGACCCTCTCACCCTCTGTCAGTGTCAGGTCTGTGTGACTCCATATCCCTCCATATCCCTCTATGCCCAATAGGGTTTAGGTCTGGAGACATGCTTGGCCAGTCCATCACCCTTACCTTCAGCTTCTTTAGCAAGGCAGTGGTCGTCTTGGAGGTGTGTTTGGGGTCGTTATCATGTTGGAATACTGCCCTGCGGCCCAGTCTCCAAAGGGAGGGGATTATGCTGTGATTCAGTATGTCATAATACATGTTGGCATTCATGGTTCCCTCAATGAACTGTAGCTCCCCAGTGCCGGCAGCACTCATGCAGGCCCAGACCATGACACTCCCACCACCATGCTTGAATGTAGGCAGGACACATTGTCTTTGTACTCCTCATCTGGTTGCCACTACACACGCTTGACACCATCTGAACCAAATACATGTATGTTGGTCTCATCGGACAACAGGACATGGTTCCAGTAATCCATGGTCTTAGTCTGCTTGTCTTCAGCAAACTGTTTGTGGGCTTTCTTGTGCATCACCTTTAGAAGAGGCTTCCTTCTGGGATGACAGCCATGCAGACTCATCCGTCTCATACGTCTATTTCCCAAAGACAACCTCTGGATATGACACTGAGCACGTGCACTCAACTTCCTTGGTTGACCACGGCGAGGCCTGTTCGGAGTGGATCCTGTCCTGTGAAACCGCTATATGGTCTTGCCCACCATGCTGAAGGTAAAGGTGATGGACTGGGCAAGCATGTCTCCAGACCTAAATCCTATTGAGCATCTGTGGCGCATGCTCAAATGGAAGGTGCGGGAGTGCAAGGTCCTAAATATACACAGGCGCTCATCATGAGGCCCGCACAACACTACAATGGGGGACACTACCGGGAAACACTAAATCCCCACTGATGCTCCCTCACCTCCCCTCTGCCCCACTGATGCTCCCTCTGTCCCCCCTTTGCCCTTTTGAGGCCCGCACGACACTACAGCGGGGGACACTACCGGGGGACACTTCCTCCCCACTAATGCTCCCTCACCTACACCCTGCCCCACTGATGCTCCCTCACCTCCCCCCTGCCCCACTGATGCTCCCTCTGTCCCACTCCTGCCGGCGCATTCTTCTCTGCAGTGTAGGGACTCCCAAATTACCTCATTGCTAAATCCCTACACTGCAGAGAGGACGTGCCGGCAGAGGTGGAACTCCATTGAGCAGGTACATGGCAAACAGGGGACATAGGGAGCATCTGTGCCGCAGGTGGGAGGTAAAGGGAACACAGAGGGGGTGGTGGGGAGAGAGTGACAAGAGAGGGAGAGAGGGGTCAGTGAGAGACAGGGGATGAAGAGAGGGGGCAAAGAGAGACAGAGAAAGAAGAGAGGGGCAAAGAGAGACAGGGGAGGGAGAGAGGTGGCAATGAGAGAGACAGGGGATGGAGAGAGGGGCAAATAGAGAGGGAGGGACAGACAGGGATGGGGAGAGGGGGCAAATTTAGAAAGAAAGAGCAAAACGAGACATGGAAGGGAGAGAGGGGACAAGTAGAGACTGTGGAGGGAAAAAGGGGGGCAAAGAGAGAGAGGGGCGGGAGAGAGGTGGCAAAGAGAGATGGGGGAGAGAGGAGGCAAAGAGAGACAGGGGAGGGAGAGAGGGGGCAAAGAGAGACAGTTGAGGGAGAGAGGGGCAAAGAGAGACAGTGGAGGGAGAGAGGGGGCAAAGAGAGACAGGGAAGGGAGAGAGGGACAAAGAGAAACAGGGGAGGGAGAGAAGGGGCAAAGAGAGACAGGGGAGGGAGAGTGGGTGCAAAGAGAGACAGGGGAGGGAGAGAGGGGGCAAAGAGAGACAGGGGAGGGAGAGAGGGGGCAAAAACAGTCAGCATAGGGAGAGAGGGGGCAAAGACAGACAGCGAATGGAGAGATTGGCCAAAGACAGGCTGGGGAGGGAAAGATGGGGCAAATAGAGACTGGGGAGGGAGAGAGGGGGAAGAGACACAGGGGAGGAAGAGGGGGGATAATTTAGAATAATCCATCATGCCGTTATTTTTGACAGGCTAGTCGCTAGTATATATATCTGGTGCGGTGTGCCATCTGCAGTTCATTAGGACATGTGCTCATCTGAATCTGCTGTGTGTGAGACTGACCATCCTGTGACAATGCACAGCAATGTGTGTTAACATGCTTATGAGACATGGTCCAGTTTAGCTTAGTACATGACACTCACATGCAGTCCCTCATTGTCTGTATTCGCATATGCTGCAGTGCGCACACCCATACATGTACTCTCTATTGGATGTAAAATTATTGTGGATCTACAGCTGTACCTCGTTTAACGCTGGGGATAGCTTCCAAGCAGTTGGAGTGTTAAGCAACACAGCTTTAAATGGTGCAGTGTAACATGGGGAAGATAGGGATAGGGGAACTCATTGCAAAATATATACAATTGCAATTGATATTTATACTGTTTTGTTTTATATTAAATTTGAACACCCAGCAAACATAACACTAACACAAACTGCATTGGCAACTGCTATTCAAAATCCGTTTTAGCTACAGGTATTAGACTGACATTTCATTGATAACAATTAGGATGATGATATGATGATAATGTAATATGTTATAATATTTACATGGTAATTAATGCCTAATATATTTATAGTCCAGAACCAGAAATCTTACAGTGCTATTGTATGTCAGTTATCTATGTGTGTGGGGTTCATGTGTGTGCATATGAGGGTGTGATGGTTCATATGAACCTCACTTTGCAGGGTTTCCTGATAGCCAGTGTCCAACTGCTCTGAAAGACCCACTACTGCTGCTGGCTCCAAAGGCTCCTTGATAGTCCGTTCTCATCCACAGTATGTGATGTTGATTGGTGGGCCAACACCAGTCACACGGGCTGCTCTTGCCTCCGCTGCCATCTTCTTCTTCACTTTCATCTGGCAGTCATCATATCGTTGTTTAACCAACAGAACATCATGGTTTGCGATTGAGTTGCCCGCTTGCAATTGAATGGAGGCCTAATTCTCTGGTAAAGATGGTGAATCCTTTGATGCTCTCTTTGGTGCTCAAATGCCTTGTTTCAGATGTTTCTCTGAGGTCAGGATTTTAGTCCATTCCATTGTTGGAGATGGTCATGGTGTTTTTTGTTAGCTGTAGAGCATTTTGGTAAGAGCATCCTAAAGAGGGACTGAAGTCACTATATACACTATTTTCACACACAATCAGAAATACAGTGGAAAACCATGTGGGGAGAATCTTTTATATTTGTGAACTGATCATTTTTAACTTGCAAATTTACTTATTGCTTGTATGCAGCTTGAAGCCTTCTCACAAGAATCTGCATAAATAATGAGGTCTAGGTTGTGACTGTTACACTCATTATATGTAGTTTTTCCTTTTGTTAGAGGATACAGATTCCTGGCTAAACGTCTGCCCACATCAATTAGAATAATGGGCAGCTGAATGCCAAATAAATATAATTATGCATTTGAGAAGGAAAATAAACAGGTATTTCTAAGTGTAACGAGCATCAGAGATAGAAAGGTATTTAATGCGCTTATCAGAGTTTAATACCAGGCAGCACCTGCAAAGTCATGTCAAATATTAGCATATATTATAAGGGGTATTAAAGCAAGGGAATCAAATAGAGATCTGCAGAGATATTGGGTCCAAGGAAAATAAAATCTGTCACTGCCTCCACTTCTTCCCCGTCTATTTGCCAGGAACTGAAATTGCAATTTTCCATGATCTTTGCCTTTTTAATATTGAGCAGCATTTAAACTTTTGCACCTTCTGCTTTTACCCAAGAGGTCCTTTAGTTCCTCCTCACTTTCAGCCTTCAAAGTAGTATCATCGGCGTATCTGAGGTTGTTCATATTTCTTCCAGCAATATTGATTCTGGCTTTAGATTCCTCCAGTCCAGCCTTGATGTCCTATAAGTCGAACAGGGACGGCTGGTGCATAAGGATAAATGGGCAACCACCGTCCCAAAATGAATGCACTGACTTAATCCCCCCATCACTGACGTAATTGTTTAATTTTTATAATAAAATGAATAAAAATACATTTTATAATGTACAATTTTCTATTTTTTATATCTGCTGCTGTCACTTTCAATTACAAAACCCACTGTTTCACAACTAGCCACAGAGTTGCTCTGCACCTCAGTAAGGGGGGAATTAGAGGTGTGTTTAATAGGAATTACGTGAAAAACCTTACGCCCCCTCAAAACAAGCTCCTACAAGAGCCATATAGCAAAGAACTGGAAGTCTGATAAACTTGATCTGTCGACCGTTAAAAACAAAAATAACTATATAGCAATAAAATTGACTCACACACTGGAAGACTCTATTCCTCAGTACATGGAGGTTTGGAGCCTTTGGCTGGAGAGTAGAGAGGGACAACCCTTGCGTTCACACAATTAACATATCTTAATGTGGAGGGGGCGGGGCTCAGAGGTAATGATGGGGGCCTGGAACCTGGAAAGAAGATCCTCTATTTATAGAGAAGAAACCGCTCTGAGAAGGTTGGAAATTGAATTACTATTTTGAATGATATGTATATATATGAATAAAATTGTTAATATTTGTTTTGTATAAAAATGTTTAGTTTAATTTAGGGGAACCAAACGGGTAATGCAATCAATATGAACAAGATAACATAGTCGTACAAATTCAATTTACTTTAATGGAAATTTAACAAATAAGAAATATACAGTAAGATATGCTTAGATAATGTTTATATTACAAATAATCACTGTTTAACCCTCAGATAGAAAAAAGAAAAGATGGAGAGGAAGACCGATAACTATAAATGTTAGATCATAAGATATCACACTGTTTATTGTATTTCTATTCATTTGTTGCCTTAAATATATATACCTGACTATCTGTCTAATAAAAAATGCATTGAAATAAATTAAAAAACTCTTTGTGCAGCAGACATTGACTGACTCACTGACTTATCACCTCTATCCCCCTGCTGGTGACTTGCCTAGTACTACAGATCAGGGTACATGTGAGAATTAAAAAAAAACAGTAAAAATGCTGTTTTTGCCTGAATTGTGCTCTAAACTTTAGAACTGAGTCTGTCTGTCACACACAGCATCACTCAATCAGAATGGCAGAGAAGGAAAAGTCCCCTCTCACTGTCCCCCCGGAAGTGAATACATTGGTGGAAACCCGACAATCTCAATAAAGTTTATTGGGAAAAAAACAACTCCCAGCTCATAGTGCATGCTTCACACACCAAGCTTGTGACCTGTCTGTCACCAGACAGACAGAATCAGCTGCAGAGCTCAGGTGAGTCCATATCCCTCTGTGTGCCACTGTCAGGACCCTCTCACCCTCTGTCAGTGTCAGGTCTGTGTGACTCCATATCCCTCCATATCCCTCTATGCCCAATAGGGTTTAGGTCTGGAGACATGCTTGGCCAGTCCATCACCCTTACCTTCAGCTTCTTTAGCAAGGCAGTGGTCGTCTTGGAGGTGTGTTTGGGGTCGTTATCATGTTGGAATACTGCCCTGCGGCCCAGTCTCCAAAGGGAGGGGATTATGCTGTGATTCAGTATGTCATAATACATGTTGGCATTCATGGTTCCCTCAATGAACTGTAGCTCCCCAGTGCCGGCAGCACTCATGCAGGCCCAGACCATGACACTCCCACCACCATGCTTGAATGTAGGCAGGACACATTGTCTTTGTACTCCTCATCTGGTTGCCACTACACACGCTTGACACCATCTGAACCAAATACATGTATGTTGGTCTCATCGGACAACAGGACATGGTTCCAGTAATCCATGGTCTTAGTCTGCTTGTCTTCAGCAAACTGTTTGTGGGCTTTCTTGTGCATCACCTTTAGAAGAGGCTTCCTTCTGGGATGACAGCCATGCAGACTCATCCGTCTCATACGTCTATTTCCCAAAGACAACCTCTGGATATGACACTGAGCACGTGCACTCAACTTCCTTGGTTGACCACGGCGAGGCCTGTTCGGAGTGGATCCTGTCCTGTGAAACCGCTATATGGTCTTGCCCACCATGCTGAAGGTAAAGGTGATGGACTGGGCAAGCATGTCTCCAGACCTAAATCCTATTGAGCATCTGTGGCGCATGCTCAAATGGAAGGTGCGGGAGTGCAAGGTCCTAAATATACACAGGCGCTCATCATGAGGCCCGCACAACACTACAATGGGGGACACTACCGGGAAACACTAAATCCCCACTGATGCTCCCTCACCTCCCCTCTGCCCCACTGATGCTCCCTCTGTCCCCCCTTTGCCCTTTTGAGGCCCGCACGACACTACAGCGGGGGACACTACCGGGGGACACTTCCTCCCCACTAATGCTCCCTCACCTACACCCTGCCCCACTGATGCTCCCTCACCTCCCCCCTGCCCCACTGATGCTCCCTCTGTCCCACTCCTGCCGGCGCATTCTTCTCTGCAGTGTAGGGACTCCCAAATTACCTCATTGCTAAATCCCTACACTGCAGAGAGGACGTGCCGGCAGAGGTGGAACTCCATTGAGCAGGTACATGGCAAACAGGGGACATAGGGAGCATCTGTGCCGCAGGTGGGAGGTAAAGGGAACACAGAGGGGGTGGTGGGGAGAGAGTGACAAGAGAGGGAGAGAGGGGTCAGTGAGAGACAGGGGATGAAGAGAGGGGGCAAAGAGAGACAGAGAAAGAAGAGAGGGGCAAAGAGAGACAGGGGAGGGAGAGAGGTGGCAATGAGAGAGACAGGGGATGGAGAGAGGGGCAAATAGAGAGGGAGGGACAGACAGGGATGGGGAGAGGGGGCAAATTTAGAAAGAAAGAGCAAAACGAGACATGGAAGGGAGAGAGGGGACAAGTAGAGACTGTGGAGGGAAAAAGGGGGGCAAAGAAAGATAGGGGCGGGAGAAAGGGGGCAAAGAGAGATGGGGGAGAGAGGAGGCAAAGAGAGACAGGGGAGGGAGAGAGGGGGCAAAGAGTGACATGGGAGAGAGGGGCAAAGAGAGACAGTGGAGGGAGAGAGGGGGCAAAGAGAGACAGGGAAGGGAGAGAGGGACAAAGAGAAACAGGGGAGGGAGAGAAGGGGCAAAGAGAGACAGGGAAGGAAGAGTGGGAGCAAAGAGAGACAGGGAAGGGAGAGAGGGGAGCAAAGAGAGACAGGGGAGGGAGAGAGGGGGCAAAGAGAGACTGGGAAAGGAGAGAGGGGGCAAAGAGAGACAGCGAATGGAGAGATTGGCCAAAGACAGGCTGGGGAGGGAAAGATGGGGCAAATAGAGACTGGGGAGGGAGAGAGGGGGAAGAGACACAGGGGAGGAAGAGGGGGGATAATTTAGAATAATCCATCATGCCGTTATTTTTGACAGGCTAGTCGCTAGTATATATATCTGGTGCGGTGTGCCATCTGCAGTTCATTAGGACATGTGCTCATCTGAATCTGCTGTGTGTGAGACTGACCATCCTGTGACAATGCACAGCAATGTGTGTTAACATGCTTATGAGACATGGTCCAGTTTAGCTTAGTACATGACACTCACATGCAGTCCCTCATTGTCTGTATTCGCATATGCTGCAGTGCGCACACCCATACATGTACTCTCTATTGGATGTAAAATTATTGTGGATCTACAGCTGTACCTCGTTTAACGCTGGGGATAGCTTCCAAGCAGTTGGAGTGTTAAGCAACACAGCTTTAAATGGTGCAGTGTAACATGGGGAAGATAGGGATAGGGGAACTCATTGCAAAATATATACAATTGCAATTGATATTTATACTGTTTTGTTTTATATTAAATTTGAACACCCAGCAAACATAACACTAACACAAACTGCATTGGCAACTGCTATTCAAAATCCGTTTTAGCTACAGGTATTAGACTGACATTTCATTGATAACAATTAGGATGATGATATGATGATAATGTAATATGTTATAATATTTACATGGTAATTAATGCCTAATATATTTATAGTCCAGAACCAGAAATCTTACAGTGCTATTGTATGTCAGTTATCTATGTGTGTGGGGTTCATGTGTGTGCATATGAGGGTGTGATGGTTCATATGAACCTCACTTTGCAGGGTTTCCTGATAGCCAGTGTCCAACTGCTCTGAAAGACCCACTACTGCTGCTGGCTCCAAAGGCTCCTTGATAGTCCGTTCTCATCCACAGTATGTGATGTTGATTGGTGGGCCAACACCAGTCACACGGGCTGCTCTTGCCTCCGCTGCCATCTTCTTCTTCACTTTCATCTGGCAGTCATCATATCGTTGTTTAACCAACAGAACATCATGGTTTGCGATTGAGTTGCCCGCTTGCAATTGAATGGAGGCCTAATTCTCTGGTAAAGATGGTGAATCCTTTGATGCTCTCTTTGGTGCTCAAATGCCTTGTTTCAGATGTTTCTCTGAGGTCAGGATTTTAGTCCATTCCATTGTTGGAGATGGTCATGGTGTTTTTTGTTAGCTGTAGAGCATTTTGGTAAGAGCATCCTAAAGAGGGACTGAAGTCACTATATACACTATTTTCACACACAATCAGAAATACAGTGGAAAACCATGTGGGGAGAATCTTTTATATTTGTGAACTGATCATTTTTAACTTGCAAATTTACTTATTGCTTGTATGCAGCTTGAAGCCTTCTCACAAGAATCTGCATAAATAATGAGGTCTAGGTTGTGACTGTTACACTCATTATATGTAGTTTTTCCTTTTGTTAGAGGATACAGATTCCTGGCTAAACGTCTGCCCACATCAATTAGAATAATGGGCAGCTGAATGCCAAATAAATATAATTATGCATTTGAGAAGGAAAATAAACAGGTATTTCTAAGTGTAACGAGCATCAGAGATAGAAAGGTATTTAATGCGCTTATCAGAGTTTAATACCAGGCAGCACCTGCAAAGTCATGTCAAATATTAGCATATATTATAAGGGGTATTAAAGCAAGGGAATCAAATAGAGATCTGCAGAGATATTGGGTCCAAGGAAAATAAAATCTGTCACTGCCTCCACTTCTTCCCCGTCTATTTGCCAGGAACTGAAATTGCAATTTTCCATGATCTTTGCCTTTTTAATATTGAGCAGCATTTAAACTTTTGCACCTTCTGCTTTTACCCAAGAGGTCCTTTAGTTCCTCCTCACTTTCAGCCTTCAAAGTAGTATCATCGGCGTATCTGAGGTTGTTCATATTTCTTCCAGCAATATTGATTCTGGCTTTAGATTCCTCCAGTCCAGCCTTGATGTCCTATAAGTCGAACAGGGACGGCTGGTGCATAAGGATAAATGGGCAACCACCGTCCCAAAATGAATGCACTGACTTAATCCCCCCATCACTGACGTAATTGTTTAATTTTTATAATAAAATGAATAAAAATACATTTTATAATGTACAATTTTCTATTTTTTATATCTGCTGCTGTCACTTTCAATTACAAAACCCACTGTTTCACAACTAGCCACAGAGTTGCTCTGCACCTCAGTAAGGGGGGAATTAGAGGTGTGTTTAATAGGAATTACGTGAAAAACCTTACGCCCCCTCAAAACAAGCTCCTACAAGAGCCATATAGCAAAGAACTGGAAGTCTGATAAACTTGATCTGTCGACCGTTAAAAACAAAAATAACTATATAGCAATAAAATTGACTCACACACTGGAAGACTCTATTCCTCAGTACATGGAGGTTTGGAGCCTTTGGCTGGAGAGTAGAGAGGGACAACCCTTGCGTTCACACAATTAACATATCTTAATGTGGAGGGGGCGGGGCTCAGAGGTAATGATGGGGGCCTGGAACCTGGAAAGAAGATCCTCTATTTATAGAGAAGAAACCGCTCTGAGAAGGTTGGAAATTGAATTACTATTTTGAATGATATGTATATATATGAATAAAATTGTTAATATTTGTTTTGTATAAAAATGTTTAGTTTAATTTAGGGGAACCAAACGGGTAATGCAATCAATATGAACAAGATAACATAGTCGTACAAATTCAATTTACTTTAATGGAAATTTAACAAATAAGAAATATACAGTAAGATATGCTTAGATAATGTTTATATTACAAATAATCACTGTTTAACCCTCAGATAGAAAAAAGAAAAGATGGAGAGGAAGACCGATAACTATAAATGTTAGATCATAAGATATCACACTGTTTATTGTATTTCTATTCATTTGTTGCCTTAAATATATATACCTGACTATCTGTCTAATAAAAAATGCATTGAAATAAATTAAAAAACTCTTTGTGCAGCAGACATTGACTGACTCACTGACTTATCACCTCTATCCCCCTGCTGGTGACTTGCCTAGTACTACAGATCAGGGTACATGTGAGAATTAAAAAAAAACAGTAAAAATGCTGTTTTTGCCTGAATTGTGCTCTAAACTTTAGAACTGAGTCTGTCTGTCACACACAGCATCACTCAATCAGAATGGCAGAGAAGGAAAAGTCCCCTCTCACTGTCCCCCCGGAAGTGAATACATTGGTGGAAACCCGACAATCTCAATAAAGTTTATTGGGAAAAAAACAACTCCCAGCTCATAGTGCATGCTTCACACACCAAGCTTGTGACCTGTCTGTCACCAGACAGACAGAATCAGCTGCAGAGCTCAGGTGAGTCCATATCCCTCTGTGTGCCACTGTCAGGACCCTCTCACCCTCTGTCAGTGTCAGGTCTGTGTGACTCCATATCCCTCTATGTGTCACTGTCAGGACACTCTCACCCTATGTCAGTGCCAGGTCTGAGTGACTTCATATCCAACTCTATGCCACTGTCAGGACACTCTCACCCTCTGTCAGAATGATATCCCTCTCGGTGTCACTCCATATCCCTCTCGGTGTCACTGTCAGGGCACTCTCACTCTCTGTCAGAATCAGATCAGTGTGACTCCATATACCTCTCTGTGTCACTGTCAGGACACTCTAATCCTCTGTCAGGTCTGTGTGACTCCATATCCCTCTCTGTGCCACTGTCAGGAGACTCGTCCTCTGTCAGGTCTGTGTGACTCCATATCCCTCTCTGTGCCACTGTCAGGACACTCTCACCCTCTGTCAGAATCAGATCAATGTGATTCCATATCCCTCTCGGTGTCACTGTCAGGACACTCTCATCCTCTGTCCATGCCCGGATTACCCATTAGGCCAACTAGACAGCCGCCCAGAAATGGTTCCTGGCTGGAAAAAAAAAAAAGAAATGTTGCAGTTCATAGACTGGCTACTAGGGAGTAACCACCAAGAACAAGAGAGTTACAACAGGAAAAGGAACTTACACGCACAGAAAAGGCAAAAATGGGTCCGTGCATACCTTGCATACTCACTTGCAGGGGCACCTCCACTTCACTGCCTAGGGACTCCTAAAAGGTAGATACGGCCCTGGGTACAAATATATTATGTGTAGCTCATCAGTTTATTCAATAAGGTGTGCCCATATGTTTTTATGGTTTAGCGAGTACAGGTCAGTGTAAGTTCACATCATTAACTGTAGGAATAAACATGCTATCAATACAAATGTGAAACCAGTTGCCATGGAGTTACTCATATGAAATATAATATTACCTGACCAGTGGATAATAAAACAGTTTCACTGTTTTCAAACTAAACCAATTACATTACACAGATGTTTTTTCGGACCAGATTAAGGAAACTTGAATGAAGCAAACATTTAGCTTGATATATTTTTCATGTTACTAATTTGCAGTGGAACTAATGATATCTTAATTACATTGCCTAATAAGAAATATTAATAAAAGGAGCAATGGCAGCTTCATTTAAGTAGTTGGTTTATAACTACTGTGGAAAACAGATTACCTAGTTTTCCCCCACAATAAAATATAAAAACAGTGCTCCCTTAGCATGGGTTTTCCATTTGCAAATTAGATTTAGAAACACATTCATTTTTAGCTTCCTTATCACCTGCTTGTCTCCATTCCAAACCATAATAAACATATCTGCTAGATTCATCTACCAGTGTCTGCAGCACCTCTCTGTCAGTCACTCCTTTGGCTTCCCATAGCCTCCAGAGTAAAATATAAAATCATGACCCTTACATATTAAGGTCTTAGCAAAGAAATGTACCCCCTTATGCACCTGTCCTTGTATCAAAATACTCACCAACTGACCTCATTGTTCTGCTAATGACCATTTCTCCCTCTAGTCACCTCTTCTCACTCCCACCTTGAGGACTTTTCTTTAGCTGCCCTACTCTGTGGAACACTTTGCCTCATTTCACCTAAAGCCAAAACATGCACAAAATACATATATATAAATAGTCAGAGCATTGCAGTATATAGTGATACATTTTTTTATTGGACTAAAATTTTAGTTTGAGTGATAAGCTTTGCTCCACCCTTGTTACAAACTGAATATGTTAAAAATAAAATGAGCAATGTACTTAGCAATAAAATGTTTTTAAGACTATGGTTGGCTGCACCTATTTTTTAATGAAAAGATCAAAACATATTTCATAATGTTTATAATCTATTTTATAATGACTTGAAAGAAAAGGTGTAGCCTCAAATGTCCCTATAGGAAGGGTATAGTAAAAGTAGAGCCATTTACAGAATATTTTAAAACTTTCTGTAAAAAAAAAAAAAAACATTTTATATTGCACAGAGAAAATATTTTTTTTCTTTGACTTACCTTCTGCAACCTTGAAAATACTGAACATAGAGAGAAACATAAATTAAGCATAAATTCAGGTGACTTCAAGCCTTAGGTCTGACAGAAGATGAGAAAATGACCTAAAATAACTTGACTGCTCAGACAATATTATCCACCTACATCCTACTCCAGTAAGTCATGATGTCCTTGTTTCCAGCTAAAATCTTTCTAAAATTTTGAGCACAGTGATGACATTTCCTAGCAATGTTTCACACTAACACGCAGAACAATGACTTGCCGTCACATTTCCTTTGTCACGGCTTACAAGAAAGCATTGTAAATACTTATTTTAGGAAACTAAAGCATTTGTTGAATATTTAATTTATTAAAATGCCTTTTCATTTACAATATCTGTTTTTAAGGTTGTTATCAAAGGAACATTGTAATAAAGTGTTTTAAAGTAAAGAAAGTTATTTTTATTAATAGATAATTAGGAAATGAACAAAACAATGTTCTAAACAAAATGATGTTGATGAATGAACTACAATTATTTTTGTGTATTAGTATCTGAATAGTTGGACTGGATAGATTTCAGTCCCAACTACTACAGAGAACATCACATTTGTACTTAGAGCCATGTAGTCTAATCATCATAGTCTAAGTCTTAGAATATGGATTATTAGCCTAGATGGCTTTCTTGTTTCATACCTGGAGCTTCAAATTTAACTGATGCCATCTGACTGTGTGCTGTGCTCTGCCATATTTGCTTATAGTAAAGGGGAAGAATCCCCTACACAAGTTGCACTAATATAAAATAATTCACATGTAGAAGTTCAACTATATTTGTAAATGTTTTAGCACTTGTCTATTATTGCTATCCCCTTCTGGGTCGCTACCTTCTCGTGGTGAATTGACAAGCTAGGCAAGTTGCATAATATTTGCATATGTAGCTAATTTTCTCTAAGAGGACTCTTTAATATAAAATTAAGTGAAACCTTAAGTGAAACTTGCCTTTAAAATTAACATTAACCTCTACTAGCTTGATATTACTGCAAATAACTTCTAACTTTTGTTTTACCTTTACATTAATCACTGTTCTTTATTCAGTTAAGTTTGTGGGCATTAATTACTCCATAAGTTAATGAGCTGCAATTATGCTGCAATAAATATGACATCTTACATTTACTTTCACATCTCATTATCTGTAGCTGCAAATCTTAACCCTACTCTGATAATAACTCTGATAATAAGTCAGTTGTGTAGTTTTGATGGGAAGCTGCTATGAACAACTGTTGACATAGCCAGTAGATAGCATCATGTTATGGATATTTGAACAGTGTGAACTAGCTGCAAGTTGAATAAGTGTCAGGATGTTAAAGCACAAATAATAAATGTTGGCAGTCACAACAAAAGAGCTGGCAATCTTGGATGGCATTTCGGGTCAGCCTGTCTGCTCAATTAAATAAGGTGGCTTTAAATATATATTATTTTTAGGACACTGAATATTTACCTGACAATATCTTAGATGCTTTTGAAGATATGTTCATGCATATTTGCAGATTAATTCTGAACAAGTGTTTTTGCATGAGAATACATTGGTAGAGATCTACCAATAAAAACATGCATCTGTTATAATTGATTATTATTATTATTATTATTATTATTATTATTATTATTATTATTATTATTATTAATGACAATAATAATAATAATAATAATAATAATAATAATAAGGTGATTATACTGCAAGTAAATAGAATTATTATTATTTTTCATTCTAAACATCACATTTGGGAGTAAATTGCAAAGTATAATTATGTTCTCTGATGATCAAACATTCTCTAGATAGATAGTTAGCAGTACAGAAATGAAAACATAAAACAGAAAGTTTTTAAGGAAAATACTGAAAGATTATCACCTTTTGAATTCACAAATTATAAGATGACATATATATAGTTAAGTAATGGTGGGTGTTTTTTGTTATAAAATGTGGTGAATATGGATGTTTATTCTTATTTACAATTATTGGAATAAAGGGCCTTATTCAATTGCAAACCCGCAGATTACGTTATACAGACCGTATGTCTGCAGGCTTGAAATTTGCTACAATTACAGAGCGATTCAATTGAACAAGCCCGCAATTTAAGGGCCGAAAGCCGAAACCGTAAACCATGCAATTATAAGTAGCATTTCATAGCTTAATCATGATCAGTTAAGCAAGGCCGTAACTACTGATTTAGAAACAGCCAATAGTAAATGAGACCATCCTCATAACGTCAGTAAAACATGGAGGTTAAATGTCAATCAATTGGCGTTTAGAGGTCTGATATGCGATCAGCCTTGCAATCTGACAAAGTACAAAATAATAAAAATGAATGGCGATACTGTTTTAGTCCATTCGGGTGGCCTGATATGTATTAACTCATTGATTCCTGAAATTGGTATAACACGGAAATTAAACCTTCAAAAGAATATTTTTTAGATTGTAGATTTGCGAGCTTGAGACTGTTGTTCAATTAATTCTAATGTCTTTCATCACTTTCCCCATCTTTTAAAGTGCAGTCTTGATTTTTTATTTGCATTTACAGTGCTACGAACAGGTGTTTAACCCCCCTGTGAGTCCTATCTGGTACCCATAGGATTTTCTTCTACATTTGCCATTTACGGGTGTGAAAACATTTGCAAGCTTGAGTAATTGTAGCAATTGAATAGCAATTTGCGATTTTAGCGATTGTAACATTTGCGGCCTTGAAAGATCAAAGGCTTAGATGGATTGAAAGTTACGATTTTGGCAGGGGTTTTCAGCATATAACCTGAATCTCATTTGCGGCTCGCTAAAAGATAAAGCCCAGACTAAGCGTTATATACCCTGGATGTATTTATATAAGGTTATCCTATCCCCTCTAAGATACTCTTTTGCTAGAGAAAGTAAGTTTAATTTGGTTAGTCCTTCCAATTCCATTCTATTATTTATTTAGTGCGTTTCTTTCTATCTTTTCCAGCTTGAATATATAATTTGTTGGTAAACAAAATTGTACTCCATATTTAAAATAAGGGCATACTACAGATTTATATAGTGGCAGAATTATGTTTACTTCCCCTGCTTCTATTCCTCTCTTTGTTGTTTAATCGTAAAATAGTGTCCTTTTCTCCATGACCCTATGGACCACAGCATACCAGGCACAACTTTCAGCCAATGCACCTCTAAGTACCCTCAAGCTCATGTTCACTGCTTCAATTATCTCATCTATCTGTCTCTCCTGTCCCCTTTGCTGTGTGCCTAGTTTATTGGCCAAATTTTCAATGATGTTAAGATACCTGGATAGATCATCTGTGTATTCCTGATACGTATTCTTTATCTGATCTACTTCTTTTATAGCCCTACCATCTTTGTCATTTATCACACCCACTTTCATATGAAATGTTCCCTTGTGATCCCCAATTTTCTTAAGAAGATCTCTTGACTTTCCCATTCTGTTATCTTCTTCTAAATCTTTAGATAGCTTTCTTCTGAATTCTGCATTCAGTTGGACAAATATTTTTCTATCTACACTATCTTTCACTTTCCTTCTTTACTGGACTACTTTCAAAGCCTCATCAGACAGTGAATTTGCCTTCTTAGTTTTCATTATTTTGGAGACATTCTTTGTTGCTGTACAATGCTTCTATCCAAAGTTCTTCAGGCATTCTATTTTCCATATCTAGTTCCTTAAATCTATTCTTTACCTCCACTGCACAGTCACAGGGCATATTATTTATTTCATATTTGCTTGGTCTGATGATTTTTCTCTTTTCTTCTGTTTAACTCTGAACGTTGCAATAAAAGGAGTATGATCTGAACTACAGTCACCTCCAAGTCTTGCTTTTGTATAGAGCTCCTTTGGCAACAAAGTATATAGTCAATATGATTTCTATATTGTCCATCTGGTGGTGTCCATGTGTAGAGTCATCTCTAAGTCTGTTGTATGCCGGGGTTAACTATAACCGTAGAGTTATTTTGCCTGAATTCTCCTAACCTCTGACCTGCTTCATTTGTACATTTGTAAGTGGAGGTGGCTTTGTGTTACAATGTCGATTTTGTGCATGAGCAATTTTATGCTGTAGTGTATGCAGTTGTGCATAACAAGATTGAATATGATAAGGCTCTTTAAACAGATGCATTTTTATTTTTTGAAGGTTTTGAAGCAGGAAGATAGATGGTGGAGTGAGGTAAGGAGTTCCACGGAGTTGGAGCAACTTCAGAAAAGTCCTGGAGTGTGAGGAAGTGACAAAGGAGGAGGAAAGAAGAAGGTCATTAGCAGAGCAAAGAGGGTACTTGGGGGAGTAGTTTAAGACCAGGGCAGAGATATAACGGGGTCCACTGAGTTTATATATTTGGGTCATGATTTTAAATGTTATTTTGGATGTTATGGGAAGCCAGTGAAATGACTAATAGTGAGGGGTGCTGCAGACACTGCATGTTGAAGTATAATAGATGAGTCTAGTGGAGGAATTCATTATGGATTGGAGTGAAAAAAGGCTGTTTATGGGGAGGCCAGCAAGGAGTGAGTTGCAGTAGTCAAGGCGAGATGTTGTGGATGTGAGTTATTTTTAAGGTGAAAATTACATGATTTAGTAATTGATTGTATTTGAGGAATGAAAGAGAGGGCAGTGTTCAATACAACTTAATATAATGGTCTCAAAAGCTAGGCATAATGATGGCATTGTCAACAGCTGGGGATAAGTAGAGAGTCAGATGCATATTGATGATACTGAAATCTAAAATATTAGGCTACCAAAGAAAAATGGAAGGAAAAGGTGGAGAAGAGAAGGGGGTCTAGAACTGAAATTTGAGCTATACTAACATGTAGCTGTGAAGAAGAGGTGCCAGAGAAGAAGACATTAAATGTTCAATTGTTTAGAAAATATGTGAAGAGAGAGCTGTATCATGTATGCCATTAAGATAATAAGAGAATGGCCAACTATATCAAAGGGAGCAGAGAGTCCAGGAGAATTAGAATAAAGAAGTGACCCTCTGAGTTAGTGGTGAGCAAGTTATAAGTAACTTTTGTGAGAGCTATCTCTGTGGAATTTTGGGGCCTGAAGCCAGATTGGAGGTGGCATAAAGGAAAATGCCAGATAAAGGTTTCTTAAGAATGGGTGTACTTATTGCATGTTTTAAAGGTGATGGAAACTTTTTGTTGTTCAAGGAGAGGTTCAAAAAAAGGTGAGAACTGGCATAAGACAGGGGGGGGATTTCCTGTGAAAGAATAAGATTAACTGGGCAAGTTGAAGATGTGAGTTTGACACCTGAGACTTCAAGGTTGCTGTAGGATTGATGAGAGGAGGATGTGTTAGAGCCACATTAAAAGGGGAATTTGTTTTGGAAGTTATCAATTTTATTTCAAAAGTTGCTGAAGCCATATTTAATTCCAAGCCCACAACTCGATCACAGACGGCCAAATGTCTGTGGGTGTGTTGCAGGCTCACTTTCATCTCAGATTGCGATGCTATTCAATTGCTCAAGCCCGCAAGTTACTGTCCCAAAGCCAAAACCGTAAACCATGCACTGGTTCATAGCAGTTCAGGGAAGGAACACGATTAATTAAGCAAGCCTGTAACCTCCCATTTCGAATCATACAATAGAAAATAAAAAGAGGTTACATGTCAATCAATTAGGTTCAGGGGTCAGACACGCAAACCCGAAAATAAAGAATTATGAAAAGGTATGCCAATGCTGTTCTAGTCCATATGGGTGGCCTATATGTATTAACTCATTGATACCCTAGATCAATTTAGCCCCAAATGAAACATAAATATAAATTTAATTTCCTGACGATTTGCGCGCTTGAGTATGTTGTGCAATTATTTCTAATGTCTATCATCGCTTTCCATCGATTATTTACGGTGCTGTATTTTTTTATTTGCTTTTACAGTGCTACCAATAGGTGTTTAACCCCCTTGCGGGACCTCTCTAGCACTCATAGGATTTTCTCCTTCATTTGCCATTTATGGGCGTGAAAACATTTGTGGGCTTGGCGAAATTAAGCAATTGAATAGCAATTTGCGATTTTAGCCTTGCGAAAGTGAAAGATCAAAGGCTTCTGGAGGCTGTAAGTCACGGGTTTAACCATTGCAATATTTTTAAGCCCATAACTCGTAACCTGTTTAAAGCCCGCAAAAAGATAGCAGATTAACTTGCGACCTCACTTACAGGCTACCGGATCGCCAGAAACCTCAATTGAATATGGCCCAAAGTCTTCTGCTGGCAGACAGGAAGGGGTAGGAGGTGGGCATGGGAGATTGTTGAATGTAGCAAAGAATCATCTGGGGTTGGAGGAGCTGATATGAAATATGAAAAGCAGTTTTTGGAAAGACTGAGGCCAAAGAAGTGGGAGTGCAGAATAAGCTTGTATTGAATAAAGTCAGCTGAAATGTAAGATTTTAGCAGTGCGGGAGCACCTCTGCATCTAGCTTGTTTGCATAGTGTGCAATGGTTGTAGATGAGAGAGAGGTTGTTGATCTGTGGTTGTTGGGGTAAGAGTGTCAAAAGTGAAAGTTAGTATCTTGTTGCACTTTGAAGGCGGCAATGTCAGAACAGGTGAGGTGAGGGTGGTAAGGGGGCTGAGAAGGAGAAAATTGTTAGGATTCAATTGAGTGTGGTGAGATAGCAGGTTAGGATATGGTGGTTAGATGACACGGTTGGAGAAGAACAAGCCACAGGAATCATTGCGTGGAGCTACAGCTAAGACAAATAATCACTACAATGCATAAATATATTTAAATGAATTGGATTTATACAATATATTATAAATAGGTTTTAAATAGTGCATGTGGATACATTTGAGTCGGAATAGGGATTTACATTGAGTAGCTTAGAGCATAACAATCACAGCACAGC
Organism: Discoglossus pictus; assembly: GCA_027410445.1. Classification (NCBI taxonomy): domain Eukaryota; kingdom Metazoa; phylum Chordata; class Amphibia; order Anura; family Alytidae; genus Discoglossus; species Discoglossus pictus. Next base: position 367,797,510 of record CM050164.1, on the reverse strand, counting down.
CTTAGGGGTAAGTGACAGGCTCCCAAGCCACTACACAAGTATAGGGTTTCATAGTTTAGAGCTGTTTTAGCAGAGTAGGATAGTCAGTTTCCCCACAGTTAGGGGAGAAGTGGTGGGTCCCAAGTTCTAGTTTAGGGGCTGAGCCAGTAAAATCATTCAAATTGAATTGTATAGAAACTCCTTTGCACTTAGTGCTGTGAAGATAACGGTGCTTTCTCACAACACTTTATATAACTTTATTATCTAAGCACATATAATAGTTGTGGTAATTGCGAGTTTGTCGATAACGGTATGTTAAAAGTTACAGACTTGCGCATGTGCAATGAGCGCCATAGGTTTGCAATCTGGTGCTGAAAGCCGTTTGCCTTCGGCGCTCATCTCCAGGCCCGCAATGGGCTGCAAATGTTTTCAAACCCTTAAAGCAAAACAGAGTGACATAGGGCGGCAAAGAGAGACAGGAGAGGAAGACACACGGGGGAGGGAGGGCCGCAAGTTTCAGCTTTGACTACGTCTGCAATGAGCGGCAAAGCCAGCAAAGTAGAGTGGGCAAAAAGTAGAGGGTACAGGACCGCAATGAGCACCTGCTGCTTATCACCAGGTCCGTGATGAGCGCCTGGTGCTCATCGCCAGGCCTGCAATGAGCGCGGAAGGCTGCAAATGTTTTCAGACTCCTAAAGCAAAAAAGAGAGACAGAGGGAGAGGGGGTGGGGGGAGGGGGGAAGAGAGACAGGGGAAGCAGAGGGGGTGGGAGACACACGGGAAGGGAGACTCGCACAGCCATAGCGAGGGACAGAAAATGCGGCTTAGCTGTGGATCTCAAGGCCCGCAAAGTGTCAGTAATTATACAAGTCTTGACGTCCATTGACTGGCAAACTGCGTCTAAGAAGCAAAATAGAGCTTGAGCAGTGCCTTTCGCGCCTAAAACAATGGTGTTGTCTTGTGACTGCGGCTGACTGTGACTTTCTCACTTTCTCCTCAGGTGATGAACAGTGTGACTAGACATTTATCTGCTGGCGTAATTTCTGAAGAGAGATTGTTAGCTCTTTAGGATTTGGAATTCTGCATATTACAGATAATAGGTAAAGTATTATTAATTAATTAATGTATTTATAATTAAAAAAAATGTAAGTTATTCAAAATATTAAAATATATTTAAAAGTTAAAAAAGTATTTGTATTAACAACACATTCATATATACAAATATTTTAAAGAAAGTAAATTATTTTGGGATAAAAAAAATATAGAAATGTACATACATTTTTAATGGATAGAGTTGAAGGTACAAACAAAATTAATTTATAGATAAATATAAAAAAAAAGTTGAATATTATAAAAAATAAATAATTATTATTATCTGTTCACTTTACAACTTTCAGCTCATTGTCAGTTTCAACAAACACTTGCTGAAGACAGTGTCACAGAACTTATTCGGCTGTGGGCGTTTGTGAAGACAGACTGTCAGCTTTGCATGATTTTCCATTCAGCTACTTACATCTAAGAGGTACAGTATAATTAATTCTGTAAAAAAGTATATCATTGATTTAATAATTTAAAATTTACATTATTACAAGTAGTTATAGCAAGTTAATTTGTATATTGATTATTATTTGTAAAAAAACATAAATTAGTGTATTGTGCTGCAATGAAAGTATATCCATAGATTAAAAAATCATTATAGGAAATATGCTGCTGGTATTACTAAGTTAAAAGTTTGAGATTGGAGGTCCTAACTATTAATTTAAATGTTTATAAAAAAAAGAGAGAATAATGTGGTTAACTGCTATTTAGACATAAGAAACATTGCAACACAGGCTTGCTATTATAACACTTACATTTTTCTTACAGACTGGTAAAAAATTCGCACGGCATTGACAGATCATCATATGGTTGAGGCAGAAGAAAAAAGGAATTATAATTCTTAAATCTAATAAAAAAAATCGGGTAAGCTAAAGAAACATGGACAATTTGAAAAAAAATATAGTCCTTATGTAAAACAAAATATTATACTTACAATTACAAATTACAATGTCGGATATTAACAAAAACAGCAAAGAACGCAAAAAATGCTTAACAAGGGAATGCGTACAAAGATGGAGAGAACGACGGTCATTGGAGATGGTGTAAAGTATAAGAGAAGAAGATTGTGAGAAAATCGCAAAGAAAAAAAATTAGCATGAAAGTAAAATCGACACGTCAGAGAGCTACGAATAAAAAAACTAAATGATGAAGATGCTTTTGAACAATATGGTAAAGATAGGAATGATGATATATGTTTGCAGGACACTTATTTTTTTACAGGTATATCAGTAGAGCCTCACAATTGTGGTTTGTTGAATGTTGTTTGTCAGTTTTGTGGTGCTTATCATTTTCAATAGGAAAGACCAAGAGATGGTGAGTTTATTAGTTGTTGTCAGAAAGGAAAGATAAGACTTCCAGAAAGAGACCAATTTCCATAATATTTAAAAAGTATAATGACTGATTCTACATTTCCAAATTATAGTAATTTCAAACAAAACATATGGTCCTATAACAGTGCAATTTAATGGGTGCAACATTAGCTGCTAATGTTCCAGGGCATGGCCCTTACTGTTTTAAAGTCCATGGCCAAATTTACTACCGTAATTTGCATTTACTCCCAGAAGTGGGAGAGCAAAGAAAATCTGCTCAACTATATGTCCTAGATACAATGGAAGCAGTTGAACAAAAGAATGAAGCTTTGGGAAAATAAAAATGCTTAGCCACAGTTTTTCAAGAGCTTGATAACATTATGGCCAAAAACCCATATACTCAAGCATACAAAAAATATCAGAAATAGAATGGGAACAACAGAGTCATGCTGAATAAAATCAGTTGCCTATCCCAAGAGTCAATGTGGTTCTTAGAAGAGATCCACATTGTGATAATTACCATAATTATTTACCAACATCTAATAAGGTTGCGTTGGTGTTTCAAAATGATGATGGGGAAACCACCATTTTAGCATTAATATTAGAATATATCCCAGAAATCAAGAGCAACCTTTCATGAACATAAGTATCTTAAGTAGTAATTTGGATCTAATGACATATCCTATGTTTATCCAAATGGTGAGGCAGGATGTCAATCTAAATTAATACTTCCAAGTTATCCAAATAGTAAAGTTTGTGTCAGAAATAATATTTCAATGCTTGGATATCAAGTTGCACAAACTGCTATTTGATATTAATTTAATCCCATTTTATATGGTGGAAAACTGACACAACAATGGATCATTGATTCATATCTACAAGTAGAAGCAAATAATTAAAATTTTATAAAATATCAACAAAATAAGCTACGTGTTGAACAATATTGTGGATTTATGGATTATGTAGCTGAATTGGCTACAAACAGAGAACTTCCAGCTTGCTGAGCCATCACTTTGCCATCTTCTTTCCAAGGATCTCCTTGAAATAAGAGAGAAAGATACAATGATGGGATGGTTATTGTTACTAAATTTGGGAAACCAGATTTATTTATTACATTTACATGTAATCCACAATGGTCAGAGATTGTGGATAATTTGAAAGCTGGACAAAATGCTTCAGATATACCCGATATAGTGGCTAGCGTTTTCAAAATAAAACTATCAGCATTAATATATGACATAACCATTGCAAATGTATTTGGTACATGTGTGACTTATGTTTATACTATTGCATTATAAAAAAAAGAGGCCTTCCACATGCAAATATACTTTTAATCCTTAAAAAAAAAAGATACATTGAATTCTGCTGATTGAGTGGATTTAGTGATTATTGCTGAACTACCATATCCACAAAAAATTTCAAAACTTTATGAAATTGTTACACATCACATGATTCATGTCCCATGTGGCGATATAAATCCATAGTCACCATGTATGGAAAATAATAAACGCACAAAAGATTTCTCAAAAGAATTTAGAGTGCAAACAATTTGTGATGGATATCCTTTGTATAGAAGAAAAGGACAAACTGCAATTATTGGTGGAAAAATTGTAGATAATTGATATGTGGTTCCATATAATCTACATTTGCTGATGAAGTACAATGCACACATAAATGTGTAAGTATGGAATTCAATCAAATCCATCAAATATGTGTACAAATACATTTACAAAGGATATGATGCAGCAACTGTAGTTGTGCAAAGTGCACAAAACAAACAAGATAATCAAATTTTACATGATGAATTTTCATGTTATGTAGGTGCTCATTATAAAAGTGCTCCAGACACAATGAGGCGACCTGTGAAATTTTAAATTCATGTTCGCTTACATGCTGTCTATCGATTAGCTGTACATTTGTCACAAAGACAATTAGTTTACTTTAATGCTGGGAATGAAAGAAATGCTCTTGCCCAAAATGAACATAGAGAAACAACACTTACTGCTTGGTCTACATTATATTGTAACGACAGTGAGGCAAGGGTATTCTTATACATTGAGATTACATATCATTATGTTTTCATAAATGTGGCATGGAGAAAAAGAGAAAGGAGTGGTAATAAAATTATTCACATGATTTATACTGTTGGTCCAAGAGACATTGAATGTTTTACTTTACGTTTACTCCTTCTAAATGTTCCTGTTGCACAAAGTTTTGAACATTTGAGAACTGTGAATGACATCGTTTATGGAATCTTTCAATTAGCTGTGTGATACTGAATGAGAGAGATGTCTAGAAGAAGCAGCACTATGCAGATGAGGGAATAGTTTTCATTCATTTGCATTTTTTGTAATGTGCCTGATGCATTATATGTGTGAAACTAATTTAAATCAAATATGTGTGAAGACTTTTTGAAAATGTACAGTGAGTCCATTGCAGAATTAAAAGGAATAATGGAAATTCAAGAACTATTTCATGGATTAAGTTGTGCAGAAGAGATTGACTGAAAAATAGCCACTTTAAATACATTGCAATTGGAAGCATTTAACACCATACAACAAGCACTAAATGATTAAATGCTCAAGGAGCGTTATGTCTATCTAGATGAACTCAGTGGATCAGGCAAAACTATATAATTTATTGATGAGTTGCAACAGCTGGAATTGCTGCCCTTTTGTTGCAAGGTGGTAGAACTGTGCATAGTGGATTTAAACTTCCAGTTCCCATTTTGGAAAAATCAGTCTCAGATATTAGAATAACATAATTTCAAGCAAAACAAACTTAAAAAAGTAAATTAATTATAATTGATGAGGTAACAATGATGTCTTTCCATGCTCTCAAATGTATTGATCCATTGTTACGTGAAGTCATGGCTAATGATTTGCCTTTTGGGGGGAAGGTGATTTTGTTAAGTGTGGATTTTAGGCAAACATTACCTGTTGTTGTCCATGGAAATCGAACAGACATTGTGGAAACATGTATAAAGTCATGTCCACTATGGAAACTATTTACACACCTTAAATTAGAGAAAAATGTGAGATCAGAAGACTAAAATGAATTCAATGATTGGTTAATTAAAATTGGTGAAGGCAAAACAGAAGTCATAAGTAAGTTACCTGAGGATACTGTTGAAATTCCTTCTGAAATGATTTGTAAAGATTCAAAAATATATCAGCTATATTCCAGAATGGAATAATTAAACATGAGTACTCAGAGCTTGCACACAAAGTTATATTAACATAAAAAAATAAAGATGCAGTATGGGGAAGGAGGAGGATGATCAGGGGGGGAGGAGGAGGAAGATGATCAGGGGGAGGAGGATGATAACGAGGGAAGGAGGATGGAGGAGGAGTAATGGTGAGCTGAAGGGGCCCAGGCAATTTTGGCAGCACTGGGCCCCCTGCAGTAACCCGCTTAATCGGTTAATATAGGTATTAATGGACAACCTTCTTTTAAAGGCAGAGTTCAGGGCTTTAGCATTATGAGATATCATTTTATTGTCATTAGAAATGAAAAAGACTTTCAGTCTCTTAGGATACCTTCAATTATACATTTCCTTTTCTCCCCCCTTTGTTTCTACCTTTTTGTATTATCTCTCCCCACACTTTTATGTCTCTTATTTGAGTTCTGCTACTGTCTCCTATTGATCTACATCCTGTTTCTACATTCATTCCTACATGCATCCCAGAGAACTACTCATTGTTAATAAGGAGTCTCTTCATATAAGGGCTTTCTAGCCAGTGACAAAAGTGATGGGCCATTTAAGGGACTAACCCTTTTAATGAGGAGGAACTAGATATGTTATAACGTCTTCCCTCTATATTGTTACACCTAAGAATAAAGAAGCTATTAATATGTTTATATATTTAGGCACTATAGTGCCCATATCTAACAAATTAAGTAATACCTAGATTATCTTTCCTTATTGTGATATCTCTTACTTAAGATACTACAAGGACCTTTTACTATATATTTTTTATTTACAACAATTCAATTGTGGATTAGCTTCGAAGTCTATCCAATATTGTCTCTTCCCCCTTCTCCCATCATCCGGATTACCTCCTCCAAAATGGCGCCACTCTGTGTGATGACGTCACTTCATATGTCACATGATTGTCCGTCGCGTATGTGTCGTCATCAAGCGACTGACTCCTATACTTACGGTCCGCTTTCATCACCTCACCAGCAGCAATTGCCTTCTTGAAAACTACATTTTAAAGGATCACTCTCCCAGAGCAATCCAAGAAAATTAATTATATAAAAGACACATGCAAGCTTTCTTTGAAGCAGGAGGAGAAAATATAATTCTTTGAATATGTCTGCCAATTACTTCTCTTAGCCATTGAAAACTTTTTTTTTTCTTAAATCCTTGCAGAAAAAGATTACAGCCATGGGCAGAGAAGGTGACGTTTTTTTGAGATCATCAGATATAATGATTGAGAAGCTTTGACATCTAGAAAAGCTACATCTACTTACAATAGAGGAATACATCATTTTAGATTCTAATGTTTTTGGAACATAAGGAAAACTGAATGAATCAATATCCCCATCATCTTTGGTATATACTGTATAAAAAACTGAAGAAACACATGCCCCCACCATCTTGGGCACTAACATATTTTGGAACATAAAAAATTAAAAAAATTGAAGGTATACTTTGGAAATGGGACAAATAACTGTCAATTGCCTATTCTTAAATGGAGGAGGTCCAGTAGCTATTGACCTAAATGTTGTTATATAGCCAGCAACATATATTAGTTTGTGATAAACTGAGGAGAGTAAAGGTTACATTAAGGCAGACATAATTGGTTTGATTATTTAGAGAGGGAAAATGAGAATGAAAAACATTCCTTACTAAAGCCAACTTTTCACTGAAGGAGTGAAAAGTTTTTATTGGAGAAGATGTTTCATTGTGTCAATGCAGCTAAGAAATTCCAGAAGCTCAGTGGGTATACATGACTATTAGATGTTACTTTATTGATATATAAAAGTGTTAATTATGTAATTTCAGGATACAGGATACATTAGTTGGAAAGTGGGATAGCTAGTAGTCACTGAAGTGGGCACGAGGTGTTAGAAATTAATACATTGCTATTTAAACAAAAATATAATTAATGAGCTTCTCACAATACAATTACTTTATCTAATTAATGTAAACTTCTGCTTTATTTTTGAAAATATTGAACAATATGTGAACTATATGTTCTTCTGTATTACAGAAAGAGCACAAGAGCAAGAAATGAAAAGGTCATATCGCCTGAGACTATTGCATTTATCTGCAGATTGCATATTACTTATGATTTGTGTTTTTTTGGCTGATGGCATTTATTTTTCCGACTTTTCGGTCTTCACATTTCAGAGCTTATTTTCCATCACATGAATAAATTAAACGTTTTTAAGTCTAATTTCTACTGGCACTTATATTTTCTCTAAGTGATTAGTAGCTTTCTGTAACACATTGAACGTTTAACCATGTCTCAATTGCAAATGAACAAACATGCACTTTAACTTTCTTAATTGTTTGGATCACATTAAAGGTAAGGTTGGGGAAGGTGGGCATGCAAAAATACAACTACATGAATGCATAGTACAGTAAAGGACCTCCCTCTTTCTAAGTCTTTATCTAGGCACATTTATTAACTCTCACAATATGTGTCTGGGTGACAAAGAAGAAGAGTATGGGCAGCCACAGATGCTATTTGTCTTATCATTATTCTAATCCCTCCATACTCAACCTGCAGCTCGGCAAGCATCTATTATCATGTAAAATTATTTGGCTGCTTTATCTAATTAATCTAAGAGGAGATTTCAAGATTGAAGAAATGTTAAAAATGGTCTGTTGCTTGTAGAAAATGCTTGGCACTTAGAAACAGAAAATATTACACAATTAGCTGCCTTTGGATATGATTATGCAAAGCTATTCAACAAGTTCATTGTGTTAAAAAACAATAAATCTGGAAGTTATTTTTAAGGAAAAGAGGGAGGATAAGGAGTAAATAGAGTTTTGGAAATTAGTGCCTGACAAATACAAATACACGAATGTACAAAAAATTTGCTCACCTGGTTCTCGCGTTGTTTGCATCAATTTATCTTTGCGAGTCATCCTATTCTAAAATGAAATATGCAAAGAGCAGATAAAGAAATTGGCTTATTGATTCTTACCTTGATGGCGTATTGAGAGTAGCATGTAGCAATTATAAACCTGATTATAAACCTTATTTGTCTAAAATAGTTAAAAGTTTGTCTCAACATCAAATATCACACTCATTTTTAAATACATGCTTTACATGTAGGTTTCAGTTTTATTTTTTTAATGATTATATTACTAGCAACTTGCCTGTCAAAAATGACGGTAATAAAATTTGAAGCCTGGCAAAGCTGTTTGCCACACTTTCCGGGCCTCGCAATGAGCGCTTTTGGCACTCATCACGGGCCTCACAATGATCTCATTGGGCGCTCATGACAGGCCTGGCAATGAGTGCCTTTGGCGCTCATCACGGGCCACTCATTGTGATTCTCTCCCCCTGTCTACTTGTGTGTCCTCCCCCCCCCTGGGTTTTTACCCCCTCTACCTCCCTTGTGTCTCTTCCCCCGACCCCTGTGTCTTTTTCTCACCTGTCCCTCCCCCCTCATGTCTCTCCCCCTCTCTCTCCCCTGTGTCTGTTCCCCCTCCTTTCCCTCCTCTGTGTCTCTTTCACCCCATGTGTCTCTTCCCCCCTTTCTTGTGTCTCTTCCACCCCCATTTCCCTCCCCTGTGTCTTTTCCCCCTCCTCCGTGTCTCTTCTCCACTCCTCTTCTTCCCTTGTGTAGCTTCCCCCTCCTCTCACACCCATGTGTCTCTCCCCCCCTACTCTCCCTCCCCTGTGTCTCTCCCCATCCTGTGTCTCCTCCCTCATCCCCCACCCCTGTGTGTCTCTCTCCCCCTCCTCTCTCTCCTCTGTGTCTCCCCTTCCTCTCCCACCCCTGTGTGTATCCCCCCTCCCCCTTGTCTCTCCCCCTCCTCTGTGTCTCTCCCCCCTCCTCTCACTCCCCTGTGTCTCTCCCCCCTCCTCTCACTCCCCTGTGTCTCTCCCCCTTCCTCTCTTTCCCCTGTGTCTCCCCCTCCTCTGATTCCCCTGTGTCTCCCCCCTCCTCTCTTTCCCATGTGTCTCCCCCTCCTCTCTTTCCCCTGTGTCTCTCCCACCCACCTCTCTTTCCTCTGTGTCTCTCCCCCCTCCTCTGACACCCCTGTGTCTTCTCCCTCCTCTCTTTCTCCTGTGTCTTTCCCCCCTCCTCTCCTTCTGATGTGTCTCTCCCCCTCTCCTCTCCCTCCCCTGTGTCTCTCCCCCCTCCTCTGTGTCTCTCCCCTCTCCTCTGTGTGTCCCCCTCCTCTGTGTTTCCCCTCCTCTCCCTCCCCTGTGTCTCTCCCCCCTCCTTCCCCTGTGTCTCCTCCCCCCTCCTCCCCTGTGTTTCTCCTCTCTCCCCTGTGTCTCTCCCCCTCCTCTGTGTCTCTTACCCCTCCTCCCACTCCCCTGTGTTCCTTCCCCCCTCCTCTCATTCCCCTGTGTCTCTTCCCCCCTCCTCCCCTGTTTCTCTCCCCTTTCTCCTGTGTCTCTCCCCCTCCTCTGTGTCTCTTCCCCCTCCTCTCACTCCCCTGTGTCTCTTCCCCCCTCCTCTCATTCCCCTGTGTCTATCCCCCCTCCTCTCTTTACACTGTGTCTCTCCCTCTCCTCTGATTCCCCTGTGTCTCTCCCCCCTCCTCTAACTCCCCTGTGTCTCTCCCCCCTCATCTCTTTCCCCTGTGTCTCCCCCCCTCCTCTCCCTCTCATGTGTCTCCCCCCCTCCTCTGTGTGTCCCCCCTCCTCTTTGTTTCCCCTCCTCTCCCTACCCTGTGTCTCTCCCCCCTCATCCCCTGTGTCTCTTCCCCCCTCCTCCCCTGTGTCTCTTCCCACCTCCTCCCCTGTGTCTCTTCCCCCTCCTCCCCTGTGTCTATTCCCCCCTCGTCTTACTCCTCTGTGTCTTCCTCCCTTCTGGTACCCCTCTTCCACGCAGGTGCGCCCGCGCACTACGCATGCGCCAGAGTTGCGCGTATCGTAGTTGTCAAACTGCGATTTGTCGCAAGTGTGACAACTAAATGCAGTTTGACAACTATTATATGTGATGATGTATACCGTACTATGTTGTGGCCTGCATAATATTGCGAACAAGGTTGCGTATGGCTTTTCTAATCTATTCCAAGTAGGCAGGCTTTTGTTATTTATTCCCTAAATTATAAAGGTTATTTAAAGGACAACTGCAGTTCAAGAAAAAAATACATTTTAGTATGTACCAAACTAACAATATCCCTATGTGAATCAAAAGTTACATTTTTGAAGACTCTTTTTTTATTAGTACAGGATTCCATTTTGTGTTTGCTACATCAGTTCCTCCGAGCTGAATCATGAGGGTGTTTATTTAAGTGGAAATAGGGGAGGGGAAGGAACCCAGAGCCATTGTAAAGAAAATTGGATAAAACTGAAGTAGATATAAGGCCCATTCCCTCTTTGTATGATAATATGTGGATCAGTGTGCAACTTTATGGCACAAGATTATAATTTGTTACTGTATAAACACAAAAAAAAATGTCCTGGTGTTTTCATGCAGCTATGTCTCCTCCCACACACTAATCAAATACAATATGCCTCAAGTTAGCAATATTGATTTATATCTCGATAACTGTTTAGTAAAAAATGGTTCTTATGCATAGCCAATTTCTATCACTCATTGAAGTCGAGAACATTTACATATGGCAAATAGCAGACAAAATAACTCTTGAGTAGTGTAGAGTGTGGTAAATAAAAATACAAAAATCAAAACAAAATTGTGGCTCATACTATTTCAAACAATATTAAAAGTTGGATGTTGCTAGCTTCCTTTTTTGTTTTATCTGGGGATTGCGGGGAAGGTGATAGGGAAAAAGAGAAGGAAATGGATGAAGGCGTTATGAACAATAGAGGAGGGTATAGCATGTCAAATACTGCTGAACCATTAACAAATTCTGTTGCTTAATTTGTTGTGAATTTTTCTATTACATAATGATCTCACAAGAAGTTGTTACAGTTTCTTTTGTCATGGAGCTTGCCTCTAAATTGGAACAAATAAGCTTTAGAGATCTGAAGTTATGAGAATGAAAGGTGTAGGTAGAAAGGGAAAAGTAGGATACATCTAAATGTTATCAGTTTAATGTAAAGTCAGTATGGATTTTCAGCTTCATAGCAGTAAGTAAACAAAAAAGAATATTGCAGGATAGGATAAGACTATATACAATTGTAAAAACCAGAACAAACAAAGACAGCCTTCAGAGTACCTAGCAAGTTCTAGAGAGCAGTACAAAAACCTAGAGCAAAGAAGGTCATCACCAGGTTTATCTGTTAGTATGGTGCTGTGTGTGAACAATTCAGGTGATGCTGAATTGGGGCTTTTGTCCTAGATCTCCGCATCTGGGATGGCTCAGCATAGTAGGAGTAGGATCACCCAGCTGTGCCTCATTGACATGCTTATAGACTGTGCATTTTTCAGCTGTTTGTGGCCACTATATATTTCAATTATTATAATCTGGATAGAGGCAGAGTCCAGTTGCTGCAGCATGCATTGATATTGATAACTTAATCCATCAGGGGTACTTATAGACAATTCATAATTTATAAGTAAGAAAAGAAGAGCGAAAATATATTAAAGGGACTTAGTATAAGCTGTAGCCTAATACAAATATAATCACATAATTATATCACACAACGTCCTAATAAGGTGACGTCAAATTAGACGTCATCTATCTATCTCTGCCTTTGCCACCCTCTTCTTTGTGTACCTTCAGTTTTTCCCAGCAACAGAGTCTCATGATTTGGACAAAATATTTGAGCTTTAGCCTTCTGATCAGACCTTCAAGGGTAGAGCTTAGCTTTTTAATAGTTCCACAGAAACTAATGTCTTAATTTCACGGCTGCAGTCACCATCTGCAGATCCCAGGAAAATAAAATCTGTCAATGTCTCCACTTCTTCCCTATCTATATGCCCAGAACTGAAATTGTGGTTTGCCATGATCTTTGTCAGTTTAATGTTAAGCAGCAGGCCAGCTTATGCACGCTCTTCTTTCACCTTTATCAATAGGCCATTTAGTCCCTCTTACTTTTTACCCATCAGAGCAGTAGCATGCAGGTGTCTGAAGTAGAGATGTCGCGAATAGTTCGCCGGCGGACTGTTCCCGGCGAACATAGCATGTTCGCGTTCGCGGCGAACTGCGAACATATGCGATATTTGACCCGCCCCCAATACTTTATCATTGAGCAAACTTTGACCCTGCATGACACAGTCAGCAGACACATTCCAGCCAATCAGCAGCATACACTCCCTTCCAGAGCCTTCCATCTGAAGGACAGCAGCCATTTTGGAATCATAACAAACTTGCAGTCTTACTGAGAGGAGGGAGAGTGTAGGTGATACTGCATCAATAGGGAAAACCATAGCTAGGCAAGTTTATTCAGTGTCCAGTGCAGTGCTGAAGGACTCTTGTGCATTATTATTATTATTATTATTATTATTATTATTATTACTACTATATAATGTGTAGATGTACCAGCTGGGCATGCTCTTGTGCATTATTATTATTATTATTATTATATAATGTGTAGATGTACCAGCTGGGCATGCTCTTGTGCATTATTATTATTATTATTATTAGTAAAATACTACTACTAATAATAATAATGCACAAGAGCATGCCCAGCCAGTACATCTACACATTATATAGTAATAATAATAATAATAATAATAATAATAATAATGCACAAGAGCATGCCCAGCTGATACATGTACACATTATATAGTAATAATAATAATAATAATAATAATGCACAAGATCATGCCCAGCGGTACATCTACACATTATATAGTAATAATAATAATAATAATAATAATAATAATAATGCACAAGAGCATGCCCAGCCGGTACATCTACACATTATATAGTAATAATAATAATAATGCACAAGAGCATGCCCAGCCGGTACATCTACACATTATATAGTAATAATAATAATAATAATAATAATAATAATAATAATAATAATAATAATAAAGCACAAGACCTCCCCTGTGTCTCCCCCCCACTCCCTCCCATGTGTCTCTCTCCCCCCCTCCCTTGTGTCTCCCCCCCCCCACTCCCTCCCATGTGTCTCTCTCCCCCCCTCTCCCCTGTGTCTCTCCCACCCTTCCCTGTGTCTCTACCCCCTCTCCCTTCCCCAGTGTTTCTTTCCCCCCTCTCCTGTGTCTTTTCCCCTTCCCTCTTCCCTGTTTCACTCCCCCCTCCCCTGTGTCTCTACCCCCTCTCCCTGCCCGTGTTTCTTTCCCCCCTCCCCTGTGTCTTTCCCCCCTTCCCTCTGCCCTGTGTCTCTCCCTCCTCCTCTGTGTCTCTTCCCCCTTCTCCCCTGTGTCTCTACCCCCTCTCCCCTGTGTCTCTACCCCATCTCCCTTCCCCTGTGTTTCTTCCCCCCTCCTCTGTGTCTTTACCCCCTTTCCTCTCCCCGGTGTCTCCTCACCACTCCCTCACATTAGTCTCTTCCCCCCTCTCCCCTGTGTCTCTACCCCCCACTCTCTCCTGTGTCTCTCCCCCTCCCATGTGTCTCTTCCCCTCACCTTTCCCCTACCCTGTTTCTCTTCCCCCCTCTGCCCTGTGTCTTCCTTCCCCTCTCCACTGTGTCTTCCTCCCCCTCTCCCCTCTCCTGTGTTTTCCTCTACCTCTCCCCTGTGTTTCCTCCCCCTCTCCCCTCCCCTGTTAGCTTCTATACGCATACATACATACGATAAGAAATCTGGGGGGGGGGGGGGGGGGGGGGGTTACCCCTTACCCCCCCCCCCCATTTTTAACACCCTTGTGTACTGTATAATATTGTATTGCATTATGTTATATTATATCACTAGCGACTTGCCTGGCACAAATGGCGGGGCAATAAAGTTTGAAGCCATGGCAATGCTGTTTGCCACACAATGTGATGCTTTTTGTACTCTGAGGACCTTCGGCGCTCATTGTGAGCCTCTTCCCTCGTGTCCTTCATGTTTCGTGCTTTGCAACGATCAATCTTCTGCGCTCATCGCAAAGACAGATATATAAGTACAGTGTTAAATATATAATTTTTTTTGTGCAGTGTAAATTAAAAAATGTATTCAGGTCTCAGAGCATAATAAAGTGATTTAGATTTGTAACTGCTTTGAGAGTGCTATCGCTGGCAGCCAATGAGCAGTAATCCAGATATATAACTGCAGAGTAAAAAGTAAAACATTTTAGTGTAGTGTAAAGTCTACATTTTTATTTTCCATTACTAATTAATACTTATTAAATTAATGCACGATAATAACTATTATGAATGAACAAATGTATTAGGAAGTGCGAAACGTTAATGTATGTAAAGTAACGGCAGTGTAAAATATGCTATTAAGCATATTTTTTTTATATATATATATTTTTTAATAATAATGAATTAATTAATTACTAAAATACTTTACCTATTTGTAATTAATATATCCAGTGATCAATATCCTGAAGAGCTAACAATCAGTTTTGATTTTCCTGCAGCTTACAGTGTACATTTGGACTGTTGGTGACCTGAGGTGTAAGTGTCAGCAATGTGCGCAGTGCACGAGGGGAAACCGCTTGTATAGTCGTGTAACACGCCATTTTAGATTTGTAATGTTATTAGTTGCAAGTTAGTGTTGTAAAATGGCGGCG
The DNA here is from genome assembly GCA_027410445.1 of Discoglossus pictus. NCBI lineage: Eukaryota > Metazoa > Chordata > Amphibia > Anura > Alytidae > Discoglossus > Discoglossus pictus. The sequence goes on along the minus strand of CM050164.1, from coordinate 367,782,384 downwards.
ATTGTGTATGTGTTACGCGGCTCGCCAACAGTTTCCATTATTTCTAATAGTGTATTTTGTACCTCGTCTGTTCCTAGGTAAAAGTCGTACATGGCTGGGGATGTTTTGCGCGGTTTGGGGTCGTGTAGCCTCGTTTTCATTTTTTCCGGACGCCATTTTTTTGGTCGCTTAGCCGATTTACAAGTGCCAACTGGGGAAGACGTGGGAGATAACACATATATAGTTGTGAGCAGGCGGGTTGTTGCTAACGCTGCGGGCTTGCGAAGCGAGGGCCAGAGTTGCTGGCAAGGAGCGCCGAAGGGTCCCACGTCGGCTGCAATGAGCCGCAGGCGGGACTTACACCATCAAATTTACGGACTTACCATCCAAAAATACGGGACTTAGAAAAAAAATCATTACGAGCTCACAAAAATACAACCTTAACGCCCGAACCGCGCGCACTTAAAAACATTAAAAACACAATAAATACACACAACAAACACATAAAAAGCTTACCCACAGCAAGGCGGGCACCGAGGACCTCTGCAAGTGAAGTTACACCTCCATTTAAGTCCAAATTCATGAGTTTAGACACCCGAAAATCACCTAAGTGAGAGAAAAAATGGCCGTTGAAAAAAAGAAAACGAGGCTACAGGACCCTAAACACGCGAAACACATACGGATTTTCCTAAAAAGCCGTACGAGGTAAAGATACACTATTAACAAGGACGCTAAATCATCCACACCCGCGTACCACATACACATTCCCCGCCATTTTACAACACTAACTTACACAATGCGGAAGTACCCAGCTACCCTAACGGCTTCCCCTCGCGCATGCAGCTTATTTACACTACACACTGCACACATTGCTGACACTTACACAGCAGCTCCACAGCACTGAAAACCTACATTGTATGCTGCAGGAACATGAAAACAGATTGTCAGCTCTTCAGCACAATGCTTCCTGCATATATTACTTACAAATAGGTAAAGTATATTCATTTAGTAATTATTTCATTAGCATACAAAAATACATATACACATAAAAAACATTATCACATTAAACATAAAAGCCATTTACTGCGCGCCTCACAACGAGCGCCAACGCTGCTCATAGCACACAAAGCCTTGCAATAAGCGCAAAAAACACATCACTGCCGACCAAAGAATAACAGCAAAAGCGCCTATCAGAAAAAAATACAACCAACAGCCTCGCAATGAGCGCCGAAGGATCTCCGACTGCCAACAAAATGAATGTCTCGTCCAAACACCATTACCTGCCCTACAATCTTATTGCCGCCATTTTTTGATGGGCAAGTCGCTAGTAAATATATAAAGATCAAGATAATAAAAGTATCAGGAAATGTAACACAAAGATGCACGCGCGTCTGAATAATAAGACAAATACAGATTTTTGTCATAAATGATATGATCGCAGTATTGGGTCATAAACCCTAAACACTGGAATCTGTTACATACAATTTACTGATGATGTCATTAATGGGCTTCAAGGGGGGGGTCTCTTTTCATACTTTTTGAGCGGTGCAAATCCAACATACGCAGAGCGGAAACGCCACATCTGTGGGACACACACAAAGGGGTTCACTTTGGGAGAAAAAAACTAACAAATATGAAATATTTAATAATCATATTTTGATGTTACCAACAGATAAGGAAACGAAACTGAGGTTATTATATCTAATAGTAGCAAGCCTGGGAGTACTGGGAGTAATAATACTGCAGCAGGAGGTCAGGACTAATGTCACCTATAGACCCCCAGACAGATAAAGGTCAGTACTAATGTCACTCTATAGACACCCAGTCAGATAAAGGTCAGTACAAATGTCCCTCTATAGACACCCAGTCAGATAAAGGTCATTACTAATGTCCCTCTATAGACACCCAGTCAGATATAGGTCAGTACTAATGTCCCTCTATAGACCCCCAGTCATATAAAGGTCAGTACTAATGTCACTCTATAGACCCCCAGTCAGATAAAGTTTTGAAATGTTTCTTGGATAGCATTGGGGCTAAAGGAGGTTTGGCCATCAGGTAGTCTAAAGATACCGTATATTATGTCCTCTCTTGTGGGGTAAAGACACTAATAATTCCTCAAAAAAACAGAATTTTATTGATGTGGGCAAGGTCCCTGATTAGCCCATTGGGTTATCTGTTAAAAAGAGTGGTGCAGAGACTGTGGGGGCTGTTAGCCTCCTTGTCCCCGTGTGGCCGTTTAGAATCCCTGTTTCAGCTTTATTAAGGTGTAATTGTACAGCGTTTGACTCAAGTAGCTGCCTGTGCTGGTTCAGTTTGGCTTAATTGCTGGGCCCTTTTCCTGCCAAGATGGCAACCGTCAGTCCATGGGCCTCTATGTCCCCTTCACTACCTTTGTCCCCCCCCCTCAATCTCTGAGTGTGGGTATGCGGGCTGGGGCGTTGAATCAGGCCTACCTTCTTCTCTGCTCGCTGCAAGATCAACAATACCTAATTTTTCAGGCATGTGTACATGCCTAATTTTTCTGGCCTCTGGTGCTGCACTGTGCCTTCAACAACCAAACCCCCAAAAAAGGCACATAACAGGGATTAAACTGATAGGAGTAGTACTACTTAACACACCACTCATATCTGGTGTAACAGTAGTGTACATTTAAAACAAAACAAAAAAATTCTACTGTAATAGATTGCATAGCAGTTAGTTGTCTGCAAGCGTGTGTGTCAGACCTACAGCGTCTACTCTGCCAACTTCTGCAAGTGCACAGTGCCACTCATATCTGTTGTCACAGTAGCTTGGACGCATGGGACCAATCTGTCAAAACCGGTAATGATGAATGAGGTCTAGAGTAGCCTGGTTCCCTTATCCTCTACAGGTTGAGACCTAATGTTTGGGTGACTCCAGACCAACACATGAGTACAAGCAGCACACAAACTCAAAGCCGCCATCCTCCTCCTGGTCCAGCATCATCAGCCACATCAACCACTGCTGTCCTCCTTGCCCCCTCTCAACCATCCGCCACTGCGTCTCTCGTCTTGAGCAGTTCCTGCTCATCTGCCCATAGTTAGGTGCCTGTAAAGGACATGTTTGAGCGTAAGAAGCTAATTTCTCAAAGTGCCCCAAAATTGAAGTGATACGACCAACAAAGCATCTTTTTCCATCTCCCGGTTCTAAAAATCCAGGCCTTATACACGCCCCCTGATATGTGCTGTAACAGTTTTTAAACTGATAAGAGTAGTACTACTTAACACACCTTATAATAATGCAGAGAGAGGCAACGCAGTGAGAGGAGTCTGAAGAAGAGGATTCAGAGGAGGAAGGTGGCTTTGAGGAGGTGGAAGACCAAACACAGCAGGCATCCCAGGGGGCTTGTTGTCACCTTTCGGGGACCCTTGGTGTTGTACGTGGCTGGGTGGAGGAAGAGACCTTCAATGACATCAGTGAGGACAAGGAACTGGACATGGCTAGCTTGGTATCCAACCTTGTGCAAATGGGGAGTTTGCGGTTGTGCAAATGGACTGTTTGTGGTTGTTTGCGGTGCGTTAAACGGGGAGTTTGGTCTGTCACTGTGAAGCGGGCCTAAACCTTACACTACCTGATCGATACAACATCATACCTGATGTTTTAAAGCACGTTATTCCAAACAATTTAGGAATGTTAGGTAATTTATGCCCTTTATGGCTTAAAACCAGACTCTGCATCAACTATGTAATTTTCTGTGTGAGTTTTGCCATGGATCCCCCTCCGGCATTCCACAGTCCAGGTGTTAGTCCCGTTGAAACAACTTTCCCATCACATTTGTGGCCAGAAAGAGTCCCTGTGGGTTTTAAAATTTGCCTGCCCATTAAAGTCTATGGCGGTTCGCCGATGTTCGCCGGTTCGCGAACATTTACGGATGTTCGCGGTTCGCGAACTGAAAATGTTATGTTCGCGACATCACTAGTCTGAAGTTATTGATATTTTCCCAGCAATATTAATTTCGTTTTTGGATTTGTCCATCCCAACCTTACGCATCACTCCTTATCTGATCTTGAACTATGCTGTTGTTCCATGTTCTATTCTGATCATGGATTCTTGGTCCACATACAGATTTCTCAGAAGGCAGACAAGTCTGGTATCTTCATCTCTTTAAGAACTTGCCACATTTTATTGATCCACACAGTCAAAGGTTTTAGACTAGTCTACGAAGCAATATATTTGCAATTTTATAAGCAATTTCATCTCTTGTGCCTCTTCCTCTGCAAAACCTGGCTTGCACAACTCGTTGTTCTTGGTTAATACATTGTTGGAGCTGAGCTTATAGGATCTTAAGCATTACATGCTGGCATGTAAAAAGAGTGCATTTGTTCGATAACTGGAACACTCTTTGCCACTGCCTACCCACAGACAACTGTTTCAAGGTTATGGCCTCTCATCAGTGTGGGGCCGGTTCCTTGCTTGTGTAGTAGATTTTGTGGGGAGGTAGTTTACCACAACAATCATTTAATTTATGGTGGGCAAAAGATCGATAGAAGCCCTCCACTGTGCAGAAAATAAATAGTACATTTTTGTTCACATTTGAATGTCTAAAATAAGTTAAAATATATATATCCTGCTCAGAATTCCGAGAAATACAGTTATTACCCTGCATTCCTCTGCATTCTTATTATTTACTTTACTACTGAGCATTGAAGGGCTTCTATTACTCTTTTACCCACCATAAATTAAATGATTTGATGTGGAAACAGAATGATCTTTATTATGTATAATCTCAAAATCTTTATAATCTGGAGCTGTCAGATATTTAATGGGCTTTAAGAGTACTTAAGAGACAACCACCTAGGTAACAGTGCTCAATGACAAGCAGCATCTGCAAAGGCAAGTCAAATATTAGCATGTATGAAGAAAGGTATAGGAGATAGGGAAACAAATATAATTCTGCCACTATACAAAGCTCCAGTACGCCCTTATTTGGAATATGGAGCACAATTTTGGAATATGGAGTACAACTCATAAAAAGGGCATTTTATAGCTGGAAAAAGTACAGAGAAGGACAATAAAAACTAATAAGGGGAATGGAGGGGCTAAGTTATGAAGAAACCAAATTAACCTAAGAGGAGATATAATTACCTTATATAAACACATCCAGGGTCAGTATAAAGATTTGTCAAGTGAGCTTTTTGTGCCAAGAGGTTTTCAACTGGCATGAGGACATCATTTGAGGTTATAAATAAAAAGATTCCACCTTAAGGAAAGAAAAGGGTTCTTCACAGTAAGGGTGGTTAATCTGTGGAATTCTCTACTAAAGAAGGAAGTGACAGCGAATTTGATAGATAACTTTAAAAAGCGATTGACATTTTGTTTTAATAAAAAGGGTATTTGGGGCTATCCTGGATAATTAGAGGAGTATTGATTCTCCTGGGAGGAATCTGATTGCCAGTATCTGGGGTCAGAAAGGAATTTTTGTTTTTTTTCCCCTTTTTAGACAATTGGCAATGTTTCAATGCTTGTTTTTTTGTTGGCCTTCCTCTGGATCAGTTAAGTAACAACTAATCCGCATATTGCAGAGGAGATCAGAGGAGATCTAAAAAGGTTGAACTTGATAGACTAAAAGTCTTTTTTAACCTAAATTACTATGTATTATGTGCACTTGCTTAAATGTATATGAAATATATATTTGAACAATCTATTTCCAAAAGAATTTTATAAAAAAAAGAAACCATCTGTTGATGGATAGGAATGTTTATGTGAATAACTTTATAGATTAAAAGAAAATGTATATTGAAATTATATAGCCATATTAAATTCCCCTAACGTGTGAAACCGTAACTCGTAACGCAGCCCGCAAGACTTACGGCTATTAAATGGACCTCTTAAAGCAACCCACCAACGACTTGCGGGGTAGGGGCGAGAAATCCCTACGTGAGAATTCGGCCTGTGCGCCCGCCAATCCTTTGTTCTTTCAAGCCCGTAACTGCTACGTTTCCAATCATGCTATTAAATTGCAACAAATTCACTGGCATTCAAGCCTGTAACCCACAAATGGGGCCAAGAAGCAAATGAGTGCTCGAGAGGACCCACAAGGGTGGTAAAGTCCAATCCATAGAACTCTAAATACACATATACACACACTACTGTACTTTTATTGACAGGGAAAGTCGGCCCAAGGAAAATCGGCCCAAGGAAATACTTTATTTCATGTTTAAGTTCCGTGTTATATCGATCCTGACAATCAATGTGTTATTACATATAAAGGAACTTGCATGTAATAGAATATTATATTTACTGTTTTATCTATATTGCATAATATCTGGAATGTGGGTCTGATCGTAACTCGTAATTGAACCTCGTAAGACTTTGAAATCCAATTTTCTGTGACGCAATGATGATGATCTCTGCTGCCATTGGCTCCATCTAAACCCATATAATAATAGAAATGTATTTTATTTATACTGGAATAAAATAATGCAGCAACATGCCTTAGAAATATTGGAATATAGTATTGTACATTTGATTGTGGCTCTTCAAAGCAATTTAATTTCTTCATCTATGTTTATGATTAAAAGTGCTATCATGGCTAATATAAAGAAAAAGATTTAAAGAGACACTTTTCCATTATATATTTGAGACTTTTTATTTACAATAGATATCAATGTATTTTTATCACTGTATTGATTGTGTTTAGAGAAATATTTTCATCTATTGATCTAATCAACTATACTGCCTATGTAGCTGGCATAACTCCAATTCAATCACATATATAGTTGTCAGCAATGTGGGTTGTTGCTAACGTTTGCGGGCTCGCGTAGTGAGCCCGCCGCAACTGCGTCCCTCGCGAAGTGCGGGCCACAGTTGCTGTCAAGGAGCGCCTAAGGCGCTCCTTGCGCTGGTGGAGATGAGCACCATAGGCGCTCATCCCTACAACCCCCTACGACTTTCGGAGCGCAAATGCGGATCCGCGCAAAACGAGGGGCTGCATTTGCGCAGGTGGAGGCTCCCACGTCGGCTGCAACGAGCCGCAGACTCATTGCAGGCTGCAAATGTGGACCCTCGCAAAGCGAGGGGCCACATTTGCAGAGGTGGAGGCTCTACGGCGCCTCACAACCAGTTACAAACCACCACACAAGCTGGACTTGCAAAAAAAACCATAAACACACAATGACTAACTACGGACTTACACAAAAATATACCAGCCGCGGGACTTGGAAAAAAAATAAATTGCGGACTTACACAAAAATCCATTACGGACTCGAAAAATACGACCTTAACGGACAACCCGCGCACAACGCCAAACATAAAAAAAATAAAAAATACACACAAAAATAAAATAAAAACCTTACCCACACAAAGGGGGGACACCCAGGACCTCTGCAACACAACTTAAACCTCAAATTCGGTCACATTTCCAAAGTTTAGCCACTCGAAAATCTCCTAAGCGAGAGAAAATATTCCCGCCGAAAAAAAATGAAAACGAGTCTACACGACCCCTAAAGCCGCTAAATACCACAAAGCAAATACGGCTTTTACAAAAACCTGTACGACCTACAACATACACCATTAGCAAGGACGAGAATCATACAAACCCGCCTACCACATACACATTCCCGTGTCATTTTACAACACTAACAGAATGCGGAAGTACCCATCTACACTAACGGCTTCCCCTCGCGCACGCAGCCTATTTACACCTCACACCTCAGCTCCACAACACTGCAAACCTACATTGTATGCTGCAGGAACATGAACAAAAGATTGTCAGCTCTTCAGCACAATGCTTCCTGCATGTATTACTTACAAATAGGTAAAGTATATTACTTTATTCACTTACTAATTATTTCATTAGCATCACAAAAAACATATACACATAGAAAAAACACTATTGCAAGAAACGCGAGCCTCATAACGAGCGCCAACGCTGCTCATACCACACAAACTACACCAGGGGACAGCCTTGCAATAAGCACAAAAAGATCATCGCCGACCTTACAATGACACCAAAAGCGCCTCTGCTAAAAAAAAATACAACCAAGAGGCTCGCAATGAGCGCCGAGATCTCAGGCCACCACAAAAATAATGTCTGTGCCAAACACCATTCCTTGACTTACAATTCTATTAACTAATTCTAGTAACTAATATTACCTCAGTAGTTATCAAACCTCTCTTAGGGATCCCAAGACAGTCATCATTTAGGGATTAAACTGTGTGATTACAAGTGATGCAATTAGAGACTTCACAACTTGTTCAGCACTAATTGGTTTACTTTTGTTTACCTATATCAGATAAAGCTTACAAACTAAGAAAATAAATTATAATGGAGAAGATAATTTATTTTATTTTATTATTAATAAGTTTGTTATTAATGTTACACTTTTCTTTTTATTGAGTTATTTGTTTGATTTTTTAACCTTATTTTATATATATATATATATTTTTTTAATCTACTCTGATTAAAATAAAGTTATAAACTATTACTTGAAATAAGAAAAAGAACAAGTAAGGTGGCTCTAAGCATTGAGCCCTGGAACTTTTAATAAGATAGGGTGCTACCAGGGATCCATAATGTAATGCATAATGGTAAAGAAAAGGAAAGAAAATCCCTTTTTAGTGGTGCACTCCTAGGAACCTACTGTAATCAATAGTAGCCAATAAAACTTAACTTTTAATAGTTATTATAAAACCAATGAAAGTAATAAAAAACTAAACACACGACGCTACAGCTGCCAAATAATAAATATATAAAAAACCTCTACTGGCTAAACTGCATAATTCATAACAATAACCAGATGATTGGATACAATGATGAAGAGAAAAAAGGGAAAAAGTGCTTAGTGCTAGAAATAATACTAAAGTGAATTAAGACCCAAAAGAGTCCTATTGTACAAATTAACTGCGAATCGATCAGTGTAAAGTGACTAAGTGTTACTTGGGGATTTTCCCACAATGATAGGGTGCTATAGTGCTTGATATTGCACTATTGATGATTTATATGAAATGAAGGTCCATACTCATGATTGTTGTTTATGTAAAAAGCCAAAGATTGAGGGAGTCACAATGATAGTACTAATGATAATATAAAGTCTGCTGTTCCAGGAATCTATCCCTCTCTAATAAGTATTTCATAGATGGGTATTAGCAAAGTTGGATGCAGATAATCACAATAAAGCTATCCTAATCGAACTTGCCGTTCCCATGTGCTGCCTAGACGATCTGTAATTACATGATCGGCCAGCGACTAAGGGAGCGTAGGCAGCGTAGCGTCAACCCGATGTATGGGACGATAACTCGCAATATGACAACTATGTAGGTGATTTGTTATTTGCAACGCGTCATCATATTCTGTAGTGCTAGCACGATCTAAGGGCTACTAAAGTATTGAGAGAATAGCAACAAAGTGTTCTCAAAGAAGAAGCCGACAACCTAGTTGCACACTTGGGGCCCTATTAAATTCTCCCTCGTAGTTCTCTCGGTGCTCGTAAAAGGAAGTTTTTTTGCTGTTTGCGAGGACTGAATCTCTCGCAGCCTGCTTTGCGATATGACTCAGAAAAATGGCCGAGAATAGGCTCTGAGAGAGCTAAGTAGTCACACGCAGCCTTAAATCTACGCATGATTATCGTTTTTTGTAAGAATCCCTACTGGCACAAAAAGTGCCCGCATGGGATCCTAAAGCCTCTACGTGCTGCCTCGGAGCATCCCGAGACAGCCCTGTGAGGCTCCCCTCCTGCTCCCTATACACATCCCCATGCTGCAGGGGTCTCTATCGGGACACCCCCACATTAACCCCTTGCAGCGGGGGTCCCGGATCGGCACCGATCAGGCCCCCACTGCATTTAAAAGTTTAAAATTCCCCACCGCGGCTCCTTAAAGGGGCAGCGGCACACTAAGTGCAAATCTTGGATGCGGCCCAAAAAATTAACCCCCCTCTTTAATGGGGGTCCCCATCGGGACCCCCGAAGTGTCCCCACATAAACCCATTGCAGCGGGGGGTCCCCGATCGGCATAGATCAGGCCACCCGCTGCATTTAAAAGTTTTAAATTTCTTGCCGCGGCTCCTTAAAGGGGCTGCGGCACACTATCACCCAATCCCGGCCGCGGCACCTACAATTAACCCCCCTCTATACTGGGGGTCCCCATCGGGACCCCCGAAGTGTCCCCACATAACGCCTTGTGGCAGGGGTCCATAGGGACCCCCGCAGCCCCCCACATTAACCCCCTGCAGCGGGGGTCCCCAATCGGCACCGATCGTGACCCTGCTGCATTACAATTTTACATTTCCCGCCTATTAACCCCAGGCAACTATAATTAACTCTATAATTCATGGGGGTCAATACAGACCCCCATAAGGCCTTAATTAACCCAATAACTCATGAAGGTCAATACAGACCCCCATAAGCACTTAATTAACCCCATAACTCATAAAGGTCAATATAGACCCCCATAAGCACTTAATTAACCCTATAACTCATGAAGGTCAATACAGACCCCCATAAGGCCTTAATTAACCCCGTCACTCATGAAGGTCAATACAGACCCCCATAAGGCCTTAATTAACCCTATAGCTCATGAAGGTCAATACAGACCCTCCACAAGGCCTTAATTAACCCTATAACTCATGAAGGTCAATACAGACCCCCGTAAGGCCTTAATTAACCCCATCACTCATGAAGGTCAATACAGACCCCCATAAGGCCTTAATTAACCCTATAGCTCATGAAGGTCAATACAGACCCCCCACAAGGCCTTAATTAACCCTATAACTTATGAAGGTCAATACAGACCCCCATAAGCCTCTATTTAACCCCATCAGTCCCATAAGGGTATATTATGACCATTATGGGCCTGTTACATCTTAACATTAACCACATAAGTGCCATGACGGTCCTCATGGACACTAACTACAAACACTACACTATAACCCCCAATAAACCATTTAATCTAAGCTAACCCCCCTCTTCACTTATCTATTAACACTTACACTACCTACCTACACTACCTACCCCCTAATAAACCTCCCCACCTACCCCACTGGCTCACACATTGACGACTTCTGATTGGCTGAAATTGATAGACAGCTTTTTCAGCCAATCACAAGCCGCCATTGCCAATTTCCCCTCGGAAAATACTCCGAGAGGCTCATTAGCGCCTGGGAGGTCTGTGAGTGCAGATCTCCGTTCGTTTTTTGTTTTTTTTAGAGCGCGGATGGTTCAGAAGCCCAGCCGGGGCTGAAGGGGAGGAGGCCGGGGACATCGCGGGGAGGTAAGTTAAATGTATATTTAGATGTTTATATGTTTATTTTATTTCTTGTTTGTATATTGTATTAATGTATTGTGCTTTTTTAACAGGGCCGTGCCGGAAGAGCTGAACAATGACGGGACATGCTGGAAAGGTGAGTAGAATATTTAGAATGTATATAATGTTTATTTATTTCATGTTAATGTTTTGTACAAATTATTTTGTTTTGTTTTACCCCTAGGTTAGCGATCTGAAGGGACATCTTAAAGGTAAGTGGTCTTAATTATTGTATTTTAGTTTAGAATTTGGGTCTGTGTAGTTAGGACTGTAATTATTTTATTTTAGCTTAGAATTAGGGTCTGTGTATGTACTTAGGACTGTAATTATTTTATTTTAGCTTAGGATTAGGGTCTGTGTAGTTAGGACTGTAATTTTTTTATTTTAGCTTAGAATTAGGGTCTGTGTATGTAGTTAGGATTTATTGTATATTAGATAGATAGGGGGATGTATTTGATATAGTTAGGATTTAGTTTATATTAAATAGATTGTATGTTAGATAGATAGGGGGTATTTGATTTGTATTATATGTAATATATTATATGTAATATATTATATGTAATGTAAGTAATGTAATGTATGTAATGTAATGTATTGTATGTAATGTATTATATGTAATATATTATATGTAATATATTATATGTAATGTATGTAATGTAATGTATGAAATGTAATGTATTATATGTAATATATTATATGTAATGTATGTAATGTAATGTATGTAATGTAATGTATTATATGTAATATATGATATGTAATGTATGTAATGTAATGTATGTAATGTAATATATTATATGTATGTATTGTATTGTGTATGTCTGTCTTTCCTTTTCAGATGTGTAATTTTTTTATTTTCTGTAGTAGGGGGGGGGGTTGTATTGTATTTGTTTTTTTTCTCTACTGTAGGTTTTTTTTCTGTACTGTAGGCTTCTTTATTTTTGGTGACTTAGGTTTTTTTATTTTCTGTAAGGTAGGTTTTTTTTATTTTTTGTAAGGTAGGTTTTTTTATTTTTTTTTATTAGAGTGGTGGGGCGGTTTAGGGGGTAGGTAGTGTAAGTGTTAATAGATTAGTGTAGAGGGGGGTTAGTTTAGATTAAATGGTTTATTGGGGGTTATAGTGTAGTGTTTGTAGTTAGTGTCATGATGGTCCTTGAGGACCGTCATGGCACTTATGTGGTTAATGTTGGGTTGTAATAGGCCCATAATGGTCATAATATACCCTTATGGGACTGATGGGGTTAAATAAGTCTTATGGGGGTCTATATTGACCTTCATGATTTATAGGGTTAATTAGGTGCTTATGGGGGTCTGTATTGACCTTCATGAGTTATAGGGTTAATTAAGGCCTTATGGGGGTCTGTATTGACCTTCATGATTGACAGGGTTAATTAAGGCCTTATGGGGGTCTGTATTGACCTTCATGAGTTATAGGGTTAATTAAGGCCTTATGGGGGTCTGTATTGACCTTCATGAGTGATGGGGTTAATTAAGGCCTTATGGGGGTCTGTATTGACCTTCATGAGTTATAGGGTTAATTAAGGCCTTATGGGGGTCTGTATTGACCTTCATGAGTGACGGGGTTAATTAAGTGCTTATGGGGGTCTGTATTGACCTTCATGAGTTATAGGGTTAATTAAGTGCTTATGGGGGTCTGTATTGACATTCATGAGTTACAGGGTTAATTAAGGCCTTATTGGGGTCTGTATTGACCTTCATGAGTGACGGGTTAATTAAGGCCTTATGGGGGTCTCTATTGACCTTCATGAGTTATAGGGTTAATTAAGGCCTTATGGGGGTCTGTATTGACCTTCATGAGTGACGGGGTTAATTAAGTGCTTATGGGGGTCTGTATTGACCTTCATGAATGACAGGGTTAATTAAGTGCTTATGGGGGTCTGTTTTGACCTTCATGAGTGACGGGGTTAATTAAGGCCTTATGGGGGTCTGTATTGACCTTCATGAGTGACGGGGTTAATTAAGGCCTTATGGGGGTCTGTATTGACCTTCATGAGTTATAGGGTTAATTAAGGCCTTATTGGGGTCTGTATTGACCTTCATGATTGACGGGGTTAATTAAGTGCTTATGGGGGTCTGTATTGACCTTCATGAGTGACGGGGCTAATTAAGTGCTTATGGGGGTCTGTATTGACCTTCATGAGTGACGGGGTTAATTAAGTGCTTATAGGGGTCTGTATTGACCTTTATGAGTTATAGGGTTAATTAAGGCCTTATGGGGTCTGTATTGACCTTCATGAGTTATAGGGTAATTTTAAATTGGAATGCAGCAGGGTCACGATCGGACCCCTGCTGCAAGAGGTTTATGTGGGGACACTTCGGGGGGTCCCCCAGCATAGAGGGGGGTTAATTCTTTGGGCCACGACCAGGATTGGCAATTAGTGTGCCGCGGCCCCTCTAAGGAGCCGCGGCGGGGAATTTAAAACTTTTAAATGCAGCTATGCAGATCGGGGACCCCCACTGCAAGGGGTTAATGTGGGGACACTTGGGGGGTCCCGATGGGGACCCCCAGCATAAAGGGACCCCTGCAGCAAGGTGTTAATGTGAGGACACTTCGAGGGGTTAATTTTAGGTGCCGGGGGGGGGGGTAGTTGGAGTACCCCCCCATGGCAGGGCTTATGTGGGGACTGCCGCGGAGATCCCGTTTAGGACCCCTGCACTACTTGTTGAAGTGCGGTAGCCTGCGATATCATATCGCAGGCTGTCACTCCTCATGTACATTTACGCAGTGTTGATACGTACGGCCCTGCTGCGTAGCTCATACGTTGCTCGCAGCAGGGCGATTGTAATAGCATTGGAACTTAGAGAAACTTTGCAGTATGTAGGATTTAAGTAGAAGCCTCTTATTTATGAGGCTGGAATTTAATAGGGCCCTTGTTTTTTAGTGTCTGGATTTTATGCTATGCTACACAAAGCACATCTCGGCCCCTCTGAAGCTTAGTGAATCCACTCCATTGATTAAACATGGGTCTCCCAAATGTTCCACCTTTAATTTTCTACCATTTTAAACTGTACAAAATACTTTTGAATGCAAAATTAATATTGAAAACTGAAAAAAAAATACTCTAAGTTTCTATACAAAAGCAGCTTCTGAAACATAAACTCATTCTAAAAAACTCAGATTTAGGGTCTCAGGCCACTGCTACAATGGAGAAAAAGTTTACACCATCCATAATGATTGGCTGCACATGCCATACCCAAATCTGAGCTTGCTAGAAGGAGGCTCTGATATCAAAAGTCCCTTTAGCATTATTTTTAAATTGTTTTCCATGTTCCTTTGAAGAATTTCATATGTTGTGAATTGATTTATAGAAAAGAAAATAAAAAGACACATTTTAATTTTAATGGGACATTTCTCATTTTAATACAATTATAGACCCCTTTGATGCCAAAATATTAGCACAAAAGAATGAATTATACTTTTAAGCAACATTTTATGGTATACATACATCCAGTTATATTTACATTGCAGTTCAATGACTTTTGGGCAGCTTTGGCATTTTTATTTCTTAAACATTTTCTAGTCTAAAAATAGTAGAAATGTGGCCTGTGTATTTGCAAAGCAAAGTGGTGTACAATTCCAGTGCTAAATAGTCACTAGCGTGCAGGGTTTTAAGACTGTACTTGATTTTACATAATTGAGTCAAACAGTAACTTACTTTGATTATCCAACCTGTAAACAAAAAAGGATATCTTATTATTATTATTATTATTATTATCTTTATTTATATCGCGCCAACATATTCCGTAGCGCTGTACAGGGGTTGAGTACATAGCAGAAAACAAATTAAACACCTTGTAAAGAATGGAGGGCCCTGTTTTTGAGCATAAAATCAAATGTACATAGAGCTTGTTTCCAAGGCCTGACACAAGATTTAAAACTCGCAAACTTACAATCTAAGGGTTTAGGTGTGATACAAGAGGGTGACAAATACAATTGAAAGCAATTGGTTCAGTAAAGTGAAGGGGTCTGTGTGTTGTACTGTAGATTGTGGGTGTGAGTGTTGTTAAGCTGTGGAATGTTCAGTTGTACATGTTAAGGCTGAAGATCATAAGAGTTTTTAAACAGGTGTGTTTTTAATAATTTCTTAAAGGTTTTGAGGCAGGAAGATAATCTAATGGAGCGGGGCAAGGAGTTCCAAATGGATGGGGAAGCACGAGAAAAGTCTTGAAGACGGGAGTGAGAGGAGGTGATGAGAGAGGAGGAAAGAAGAAGGTCGTTAGCAGAACGAAGGGGCCGGTTGGGAGAGTATTTTGAAACAAGAGCAGAGATATAAGGGGGTGCACTGTTGTTGAGGGCTTTATGTGTTAGGGTCATGATTTTAAATTTGATTCGGGAAGCTATGGGAAGCCAGTGGAGTGATTGACAGAGAGGGGCTGCAGACACTGATCGTTTGGTATTGAAGATGAGTCTAGCGGAGGCGTTCATTATGGATTGGAGGGGAGACAGACGAGAGATGGGGAGGCCAGCAAGGAGGGAATTGCAGTAGTCGAGTCGAGAGATGATGAGAGAGTGAATTAGAATTTTAGCTGTGTCTTCTGTAAGATAATGACGAATTTTGGAGATGTTTTTTAGGTGAAACTGACATGATTTTGTTATTGCTTGGATGTGAGGAATAAAAGAGAGGGCGGGATCCAGTAGAACCCCAAGACAACGGGCCTGGGAGGTAGGGGCGATAATGGTGTTGTCAACAGTTAGAGATATTTGAGGTGTGGAAGCTGTAGTAGAGGGTGGAAAGATTAGAAGTTCAGTTTTAGACATGTTGAGTTTGAGTTGACGGGTGGACATCCAGGAGGATATGCTAGAGAGGCAGTTGGAAACTTGAGCTAAAAGAGAGGGGGATAGATCGGGTGCAGAGAGGTAGATTTGAGTATCATCTGCATAGAGATGATACTGAAATCCAAAGGATTTTATAAGGGTGCCAAGGGAGGAGGTGTAGATGGAGAAGAGGAGGGGGCCTAGGACAGAACCTTGGGGAACGCCAACAGACAGAGGGAGAGGTGAAGAAGAGGTGCCAGAGAAGGAGACACTAAATGTACGATCTTTAAGATAGGATGTGAACCATGAAAGAGCTGTGTCCTGGATGCCAAAAGAGCGGAGCGTTTGGATTAGAAGAGGGTGGTCAACTGTATCGAAGGCAGCAGAGAGATCCAGGAGAATTAGAATAGAGTAGTGACCCTTTGATTTGGCGGTTAGCAAGTCATTAGTGACTTTTGTAAGGGCTGTTTCTGTAGAGTGTTGGGACAGGAAGCCAGATTGGAAGGGGTCAAGTAGGGAATTGGAGGAAATAAATTGAGTGAGGCGATTGTAAACAAGCCGCTCAAGGAGTTTAGACGCAAGGGGAAGTAGTGAGATAGGGCGATAGTTGGAGGCAGAAGCTGGGTCAGAAGAGGGCTTCTTGAGAATGGGTGTAACTGTGGCATGTTTTAAGGAGGATGGAAACTTGCCAGTGTTTAGGGAGAGGTTGAATAGATGTGTGAGAGCTGGGATAAGTGTGGTGGATAGGGGAGGGATTAGCTGTGATGGAATAGGATCATGAGGACATGTGGTAAGGTGAGAGGTTGATAGTAAAGTAGATACTTCATCCTCGGTTACAGGGTCAAAGGAGTCCATAGTGGAGGTGGGATTGGGGAAGGGTAAGGGCTGGGTGTTGTCGGTTTGGGGAGAGGGTGGTGGGGTAGGGCCAAGCTGGGAGGAGAGCTCATTTCGGATGGTATCGATTTTATTTTTAAAATGGCTGGCAAAGTCATCAGCAGTGAGAGAGGAAGGGGCAGGAGGTGGGGGTGGGCGGAGGAGGGTGTTGAATGTAGCAAATAATCGTTTAGGGTTGGAGGACAGGTTTGATATTAGTGATGAGAAGTAGTGTTGTTTGGCAAGATTGAGGGCAGAGAAGTAGGAGCGCAAGGTAAACTTGTAGTGGAGAAAGTCTGCTGAAGTGCGAGATTTCCTCCATAATCGTTCTGCAGTGCGTGAGCATCTCCGTAGATAGCGTGTTTGTGTGGTGTGCCATGGTTGTGGGTGAGAGCGAGGGCGTTTGCTTGTGATTATGGGGGCAAGAGAGTCAAGGGTGGAGGTTAGCGTAGTGTTGTATTGTGAAGTGGCGACGTCAGGGCAGGCAAGGGTGGTGAGGGGGCTGAGAAGGGGTGTTAATACATTTGAAAATTGTTGTGGGTTGAGTGCTTTTGTATGATGGTGACTGCTTTGGACTGTAGCCAGCAGGGGTGGATCTTCTGCCGGTGCAACTGGTGCGTGGCACTGGGGCCCCTGCTCTGGAGGGGACCCACTGCTGCCTAATTTCCTGGGCCTCCTCAGCACACCATACTCCCTCCCTTTCCCCTTAACCTCCTCCTCCTCCCTTTCCCTTTCTCCATTTACCTCCCTTTCCCCTCTCCCCGCTCCTCTTAATATGATTTGATGGGTATCCTACCCCTGTGGCACCTCATCTGGCTGTGACTGGGCATCCCAAGTGACGACACATGCATGTCACATCTTTAGCGTTTCCCAGACACAGTAAGATGAGGTGCCGTAGGGGAAGGATACCCATCAAACCATAGTAAGAGGAGCAAGGAGGGGTGAAAGGGAGGTGAATGGAGCGGGGGAAAAGTGAGGAGGAGGATAAGGTGGAAGGGGAAGAGGAGGATAAGGGGGGAAGTGACAATGGTGTTCTGAGGAGGCTCTGGGCCACTACATTATATATACAGTATATATATATATAGTTAGATATATTTCTTATAACATACAAAGCCCCAAATAGAACTGAGTTGAAACAATCTTTGGCCTAGCCAAAAACCCGAAATAGAGGTGCTCAATCATAGATTAATATATTATCCCTCTCAGCAGCCATCTTCACATTGCACGCAGCCCATCTCAACATATATTCCCACACAACACCCACTCATTTTGGCAACCATCTCTACACAGCACTCGGACCTTGTCAGCAGGCATCCCCTCACAGCATCAAACCTCACACAGCACACAATCTCTCTCAAAGCACCCACCACACAAATGACAGATCAGATTTAATACAAATAAATGTATAGTTATGCATTGAGGAAGGAAAATAGTCATGCAATTTTTAATCTTAATGGAGCAAATTTTGGGGTATCTGATATTGAAAGGGATTTGGGAGTGCTTGTGGACAACCACAGTGCTCAATGCCAAGCATCAGCAAAGCCAAGCAAAATATTAGCATTTATTAAGAAACAAATATAATTCTCCCACTATACAAATCTCTAGTACGCCCTCATTTGGAATATGAAGTACAATTTTGGGCACCATTGCATAAAAAGAGAGCTGGAAAAAGTACAGCAAAGGGCTACAAAACTAATAAGTGGAATGGAGGGGGCTAAGTTATGAAGAAAGACTAACCAAGTTAAACGTATTTTCTCTAGAAAAGAAGGCGTCCAAGAGGGATATGATTAGCTTATATCCAGGCACAATATAACGCTTTGTTAGGTGAATCTTTTGTGCCAAGAAGTTTTCAAGTGACAAGACGATGAATCCACATATTACAAATAACAAAGGAGATCTAAAAAGGTTGAACTTGAAGGACTAATAGTGAGTGCTTCATAGCATCTGCTGTGCTCCATGCGTGTGTGCTGATTGTTATTAACTAGTTCTGTACTGTGAATTATGTTCCCCTGTACATTGTAATATGTCATGTGGACGTTTAATTTTTCCAGTAGTTGGTGTTTCAATATATGCTGTATCTTTAAGAGATTTATCCAGCTGTGAGAAGAGATTTCATGTTTCCATATATCTGATAAGTCACACATGACAATTAAATAGTTTTAGATTGCACATATGAGCCAATAGCAATTGACATCCTTCATTTGTTAACATCTTGCATGCTTTTCTATTGTTTTAGTGTTGTTTCCTGTCCCTTTAAGAGGTGCTGTGGCACTCCCCAATGATTTTAAAACAAATGCGTTTGGTACTCGTAATATTTTCTTCATTTATTTGTAGTTACAGCACTGCCCTGAGTGTTCCTTAAAATCTTATTAGCATAGGGTTCTGGAATAAAAGTCTTTCAGAGTAACTTGTAATTTTATTAGCCCTGCTAAAAGAAATGGAGCAGTGTGTCATAATTTTCATCTACAGCTTGACGCAGTCACTCATAGCAGTTCTCTTGCAATGTTTTCAGGATGGGGGAATAGCATACCTAGGTAAGATTTTCTGTGCTACTATGGCACTTGTAATAGCTGTGATTATCAAAGGGTCCTATGTAACTATGTAACATCCACACCATAGTAAACTGCTCCATAGTGATGTCGCAAACCTAACATTTTCGGTTCGCGAACCGTGAACGCGAACCTATGCAAATGTTCGTGAACCGGCGAACATCGGCGAACCGCCATAGACTTCAATGGGCAGGCGAATTTTAAAACCCACATGGACTCTTTCTGGCCACAATAGTGATGGGAAAGTTGTTTCAAGAGGTCTAACAACTGGACTGTGGCATGCCGGAGGGGGATCCATGGCAAAACTCCCACGGAAAATTACATAGTTGATACAGAGTCTGGTTTTAAGCCATAAAGGGCATAAATTACCTAACATTCCTAAATTGTTTGGAATAACGTGCTTTAAAACATCAGGTATGATGTTGTATCGATCAGGTAGTGTAAGGGTTACACCTTACATGACTGGGGGTCTATAGGTGACATTAGTACTGACCTTTATCTGACTGGGTGTCTATAGAGTGACATTAGTACTGACCTTTTTATGACTGGGGGTCTATAGGTGACATTAGTACTGACCTTTATCTGACTGGGTGTCTATAGAGGGACATTAGTAATGACCTTTATATGACTGGGGGTCTATAGAGGCACATTAGTACTGACCTTTATCTGACTGGGTGTCTATAGAGTGACATTAGTACTGACCTTTATATGACTGGGGGTCTATAGGTGACATTAGTACTGACCTTTATCTGACTGGGTGTCTATAGAGGCACATTAGTAATGACCTTTATCTGACTGGGGGTCTATAGAGGGACATTAGTACTGACATTTATCTGACTGGGTGTCTATATAGGGACATTAGTAATGACCTTTATCTGACTGGGTGTCTATAGAGTGACATTAGTAATGACCTTTATCTGACTGGGTGTCTTTAGAGGGACATTAGTACTGACCTTTATCTGACTGGGTGTCTATAGAGTGACATTAGTACTGACCTTTATATGACCGGTGGTCTATAGGTGACATTAGTACTGACCTTTATCTGACTGGGTGTCTATAGAGGGACATTAGTAATGACCTTTATATGACTTGGGGTCTATAGAGGGACATTAGTACTGACCTTTATCTGACTGGGTGTCTATAGAGGGACATTAGTACTGACCTTTATATGACTGGGGGTCTATAGGTGACATTAGTACTGACCTTTATCTGACTGGGTGTCTATAGAGGGACATTAGTAATGACCTTTTTCTGACTGGGGGTCTATAGAGGGACATTAGTACTGACCTTTATCTGACTGGGTGTCTATAGAGGGACATTAGTACTGACCTTTATCTGACTGGGTGTCTATAGAGTGACATTAGTACTGACCTTTATATGACTGGGGGTCTATAGGTGACATTAGTACTGACCTTTATCTGACTGGGTGTCTATAGAGGGACATTAGTAATGACCTTTATCTGACTGGGGGTCTATAGAGGGACATTAGTACTGACCTTTATCTGACTGGGGGTCTATAGAGGGACATTAGTACTGACCTTTATCTGTCTGGGGGTCTATAGGTGACATTAGTCCTGACCCCCTGCTGCAGTATTATTACTCCCAGTACTCCCAGGCTT
Source organism: Discoglossus pictus (assembly GCA_027410445.1). Classification (NCBI taxonomy): domain Eukaryota; kingdom Metazoa; phylum Chordata; class Amphibia; order Anura; family Alytidae; genus Discoglossus; species Discoglossus pictus. The sequence continues at coordinate 367,761,331 of CM050164.1, read as the reverse complement.
GCTACTATTAGATATAATAACCTCAGTTTCGTTTCCTTATCTGTTGGTAACATCAAAATATGATTATTAAATATTTCATATTTGTTTGTTTTTTTCTCCCAAAGTGAACCCCTTTGTGTGTGTCCCACAGATGTGGCGTTTCCGCTCTGCGTATGTTGGATTTGCACCGCTCAAAAAGTATGAAAAGAGATCCCCCCCCCCCCTTGAAGCCCATTAATGACATCATCAGTAAATTGTATGTAACAGATTCCAGTGTTTAGGGTTTATGACCCAATACTGCGATCATATCACTTATGACAAAAATCCGTATTTGTCGTATTATTCAGATGCGCGTGCATCTTTGTGTTACATTTTCTGATACTTTTATTATCTTGATCTTTATATATTTACTAGCGACTTGCCCATCAAAAAATGGCGGCAATAAGATTCTAAGGCAGGTAATGATTTGGACGAGACATTCATTTTGTTGGCGGTCGGAGATCCTTCGGCGCTCATTGCGAGGCTGTTGGTTGTATTTTTTTTCTGATAGGCGCTTTTGCTGTTATTCTTTGGTCGGCGGTGATGTGTTTTTTGCGCTTATTGCAAGGCTTTGTATGCTATGAGCAGCAATGGCGCTTGTTGTGAGGCGCGCAGTGAATGGCTTTTTTGTTTAATGTGATAATGTTTTTTTTGTGTATATGTATTTTTGCATGCTAATGAAATAATTACTAAATGAATATACTTTACCTATTTGTAAGTAATATATGCAGGAAGCATTGTGCGGAAGAGCTGACAATCTGTTTTCATGTTCCTGCAGCATACAATGTAGGTTTTCAGTGCTGTGGAGCTGCTGTGTAAGTGTCAGCAATGTGTGCAGTGTGTAGTGTAAATAGGCTGCGTGCGCGAGGGGAAGCCGTTAGGGTAGCTGGGTACTTCCGCATTGTGTAAGTTAGTGTTGTAAAATGGCGGGGAATGTGTATGTGGTACGCGGGTGTGGATGATTTAGCGTCCTTGTTAATAGTGTATCTTTACCTCGTACGGCTTTTTAGGAAAATCCGTATGTGTTTTGCGTGTTTAGGGTCCTTTAGCCTCGTTTTCTTTTTTTCAAGGGCCATTTTTTCTCTCACTTAGGTGATTTTCGGGTGTCTAAACTCATGAATTTGGACTTAAATGGAGGTGTAACTTCACTTGCAGAGGTCCTCGGTGCCCACCTTGCTGTGGGTAAGCTTTTTATGTGTTTGTTGTGTGTATTTATTGTGTTTTTAATGTTTTTAAGTGCGTGCGGTTCGGGCGTTAAGGTCGTATTTTTGTGAGCTCGTAAGTCCCGTATTTTTGGATGGTAAGTCCGTAAATTTGATGGTGTAAGTCCCGCCTGCGGCTCATTGCAGCCGACGTGGGAGCCTTCGGCGCTCCTTGCCAGCAACTCTGGCCCTCGCTTCGCAAGCCCGCAGCGTTAGCAACAACCCGCCTGCTCACAACTATATATGTGATATCTGTAACGTCTTCCCCAGTTGGCACTTGTAAATCGGCTAAGCGACAAAAAAAATGGCGTCCGGAAAAAATGAAAACGAGGCTACACGACCCCAAACCGCGCAAAACATCGCCAGCCATGTACGACTTTTACCTAGGAACAGACGAGGCACAAAATACACTATTAGAAATAATGGAAACTGCTGGCGAGCCGCGTAACACATACACAATCGCCGCCATTTTACAACACTAACTTGCAACTAATAACATTACAAATCTAAAATGGCGCGTTACACGACTATACAAGCGGTTTCCCCTCGTGCACTGCGCACATTGCTGACACTTACACCTCGGGTCACCAACAGTCCAAATGTACACTGTAAGCTGCAGGAAAATCAAAACTGATTGTTAGCTCTTCAGGTTATTGATCACTGGATATATTAATTACAAATAGGTAAAGTATTTTAGTAATTAATTAATTCATTATTATTAAAAAAAAAATATATAAAAAAAATATGCTTAATAGCATATTTTACACTGCGGTTACTTTACATACATTAACGCTTCGCACTTCCTAATACATTTATTCATTCACAATAGTTATTATCGTGCATTCATTTAATAAGTATTAATTAGTAATGGAAAATAAAAATGTAGACTTTACACTACACTAAAATGTTTTACTTTTTACTCTGCAGTTATATATCTGGATTACTGCTCATTGGCTGCCAGCGATAGCACTCTCAAAGTAGTTACAAATCTAAATCACTTTATTATGCTCTGAGACCTGAATACATTTTTTAATTTACACTGCACAAAAAAAATGATATATTTAACACTGTACTTATATATCTGTCTTTGCGATGAGCGCCGAATATTGATCGTTGCAAAGCACGAGACATGAAGGACACGAGGGAAGAGACTCACAATGAGCGCCAAAGGTCCTCAGAGTTCAAAAAGCATCACATTGTGTGGCAAATAGCATTGCCATGGCTTCAAACTTTATTGCCCCACCATTTGTGCCAGGCAAGTCGCTAGTGATATAATATAACATAATGCAATACAATATTATACAGTACACATGGGTGTTGGAACTGGGGGGGGGGGGGTAAGGGGTAACCCCCCCCCCCCCCCCCCCCAGATTTCTTATCGTATGTATGTATGCGTATAGAAGCTAACAGGGGAGGAGAGAGGGGGAGGAAACACAGGGGAGAGGGAGAGGAAGACACAGGAGAGGGGAGAGGGGGAGGAAGACACAGTGGAGAGGGGTGGAAGACACAGGGCAGAGGGGGGAAGAGAAACAGGGTAAGGGAGAGGTGAGGGGAAGAGACACATGGGAGGGGGAGAGACACAGGAGAGAGTGGGGGGTAGAGACACAGGGGAGAGGGGGGAATAGACTAATGGGAGGGAGTGGTGAGGAGACACCGGGGAGAGAAAAGGGGGTAAAGACACAGAGGAGGGGGGAAGAAACACAGGGGAAGGGAGATGGGGTAGAGACACAGGGCAGAGGGGGTAGAGACACAGGGGAGAAGGGGGAAGAGACACAGATGAGGGGGGAGAGACACAGGGGAGAGGGAAGGGGGGAAAGACACAGGGGAGGGGGGAAAGAAACACGGGAAGGGAGAGGGGGGTAATGACACAGGGGAGGGGGGAGTGATAGAGGGAAGAGGGAAGGGTGAAAAGAAACAGGAGAGGGAGGAAATAAACACTGGGGAAGGGAGAGGGGGTAGAGACACAGGCAAGGGTGGGAGAGACACAGGGGAGAGGGGGGGGAGAGAGACACATGGGAGGGAGTGGGGGGGGGGAGACACAGGGGAGAGGGGGGGAGAGAGACACATGGGAGGGAGTGGGGGGGAGACACAGGGGAGGTCTTCTACTTTATTATTATTATTATTATTATTATTACTATATAATGTGTAATACGGACCACTTTGGCAATGAGCGCCGCAGGCCTCTATATATCATTCCTGGCTTATTCAGATATATGGAGGATGAATCCGTGGACGTACCTGAATCCCACAAGAGAGTGGTCGCCATGTTCATGTGGTGTTTATTATGACACTAGCGACTTGCCCGTCAAAAAATGACGGCAATGTTATTGTAACTGAGCTAATGTTGTTTTGTGTGTAATAGTAAACATGTAATACATTAATAAATGAATAGACTTTACCTATTTGGAAGCATTGTGTTGAAGAGCTGTGAACCTTGTTTGCACACAGACCTACAGCACCAAGCACACTGACAGTACACACAGACCCATAGCACCAAGTACACTGGCAGTGCACACAGACCTAAAGCACCAAGCACACTGACAGTACACACAGATTAACAGCACCAAGTACACTGACAGTACACACAGACCTACAGCACCAAGCACACTGACAGTACACATAGACCTATAGCACCAAGCAAACTGACAGTACACACAGACCTACAGCAACAAGTACACTGGCAGTGCACACAGACCCATAGCACCAAGTACACTGACAGTACACACAGAACTACAGCACCAAGCTCACTGACAGTACACACAGACCTACAGCACCAAGCACACTGACAGTACACATAGACATATAGCACCAAGCTCACTGACAGTACACACAGACCTACAGCACCAAGCACACTGACAGTACACATAGACATATAGCACCAAGTACACTGACAGTACACACAGACCTACAGCACCAAGCACACTGGCAGTGCACACAGACTCACAGCACCAAGTACACTGACAGTACACACAGATATACAGCACCAAGTACACTGGCAGTGCAAACAGACCTACAGCACCAAGTACACTGACAGTACACATTGACCCACAGCACCAAGTACACTGATAGTACACACATATATACAGCACCAAGTACACTGACAGTACACACAGACCTACAGCATAAAGTACACTGACAGTACACACAGACTCACAGCACCAAGCACACTGACAGTACACAAAAACCTACAGCACCAAGCACACTGACAGTACACACAGTCCTACAGCACCAAGCACACTGACAGTACACACAGACCTACAGCACCAAGTACACTGACAGTACACACAGACCTAAGGCACCAAGCACACTGGCAGTGCACACAGACCCATAGCACCAAGTACACTGGCAGTGCACACAGAACTACAGCACCAAGTACACTGACAGTACACACAGACCCATAGCACCAAGTACACTGACAGTGCACACAGACCTACAACACCAAGCATACTGACAGTACACACAGACCCATAGCACCAAGTACACTGGCAGTGCACACAGACCTACAGCATCAAGCACACTGACAGTACACACAGACTCACAGCACCAAGCACACTGACAGTACACACAGGCGCTCGTTGCAGGCGAGCCTCGCATAGCGAGGCGAGCCGTTAATACGGACCACTTTTTTATGGAGCAAACTGCTCCATATGTATATTAATAACTATACAACTTTCCAAACATACACATCTCATTGCAATACGCTAGTAATAATAATAATGCACAAGAGTCATTCAGCACTGCACTGGACACTGAATAAACTTGCCTAGCTATGGTTTTCCCTATTGAATTAGTATCACCTACACTGTCCCTCCTCTCAGTAAGACTGCAAGGTACTTATGATTCCAAAATGGCTGCTGTCCATGAGGTAGAAGGGTGTAGAAGGGAGTGTATGCTGCTGATTGGCTGGAATGTGTCTGCTGACTGTGACATGCAGGGTCAAAGTTTGCTCAATGATAAAGTATTGGGGGCGGGTCGAATCTCGCATATGTTCGCAGTTCGCCGCGAACGCGAACATGCTATGTTCGCCGAACAAAGTCAGCTGGCGAACTATTCGCGACATCTCTACTGCTCCACAGTGCCACCCCTTTGAGCTTCAGTAGAAATGCTCTTTTTTAAGCAGACGTGGGCCAATATTCAGCTTGGGCGGTGTGCAGCCAAGGAGGTCCAGGAGGGCCTAGGGGCGCCCCTACACTGCAGAAAAAATGAAATGCAAAAAAAAAGGGCAAAGGTTAGCCCTGGGGCATTGCACCACCTGCACCACTGGTAGCTCTGCCCCTGCAGTCAAATTAAGGCACTTGAAATGCCCAAACTACAAAAGCCAGAAGGAGACTTTTATTATTTATACAGTTGTCTTTCTTGATTGTCCAGATTATAAACATTAATACATTTTAGGAGTTCCAGATGAAACATCAGGTTCAATCATACCTACTTTTTATATCCAAAAGGAGACGGTTACACACACGCAAAATATAATTTCCATTTATCACAAAAATTATTCTAATTCACTCTAATTATGTATATATACAAACAAACAATCCGTTTGACAGAACTATTCAAGACGGGAAGTTATTTCATTCATTGACCCGGTGACAAGTGCTTCATTCTGCGGTACTGATTTGTCAAGTTTAGTATTTTGTCACTCTTGATGTGATTTGACTGCTGCAGAACATATTAGAGAATTAACAAATATAATAAAAAGCCATATGTAAGTTATTTTATAATACAAAACAAATATTATTGCTAACTGTCAGTAGTATATCTACTGTAATAAAAATAATGTATTATTACTGTACCATATTATGTAGAGTAGATGAATTCAGATATTTCTCAAAGAGATGCATTTTGTATTTTCCAACTTCATACATTATTTGTATTCAGAGTCATTAATATTGTTGTCTTACTACTTTTGGTACACTTGCTGTTGTCTCTTATTGTTTCAATTTACCCAACATTTATTTCAAACCAAATTTGATACTATTTACCAAATGTTTGTATAGAAACAATTCACTTGTTTTTGTTAGCATTATGCAAAATAAAATGTAAGTATGTCTGGCCCTAGGTATATATGAAACTAACAATATTAACTGCTGTGTAAGCCATGGATATAAAACATTTTTGGAAGAAAATCTTTTAAGGATTTATTTATGAGTACAGGAATCAATGTTGTGTTTGTTGTGTCAAATCCTGAAAGCTTGATGATGGGTGTGTGTATTTATAGTTATCAGTGGAGGGATAGATGGGGGAAGAGATAGCATGCAGACGCCCACACACTTTGTTTGATAACGGGATAAAATTGAAATTGACACCAAACTCCTCACTGACCCTAAAACATGAATTAAATAGAAAAGCCCTAGATGTAGGTAGACTTGTGATTTTGCTATTCAACAGAATTATGTTCTATTTTTACATGTTATTATATTTTGCAAGGGCATAATATCCAAATGTCTGTTTTATGTTTTTTGAGCAGTAAATAAAATAATGCACTTTTTCTAGTGCTTAAAAAACACTTGAGCTGAGCAATTGTCTTATTGCACCTTATACAAAATTAATTCCATTACATTTACTGAGCATCCAGTCCAGTTTCAACACATTTTCCAGCAATACTCAAGATGCAAAAATCTTTCTTAGAATATATATCCTGCTATTAATGTGTCCCCCTTCTGGATTGCTACTTTGTCGTGGTGAAAGGGCTTGTGTACTTCAATGAAGCTGTAAGCTATACCATGTCATGTCACCCAAGATGGGCAGGTCATAACAGAGAGGTCAGACAAATCACAGTCCACTGGAGAAGGAACTAGAAAACCACTCTAGTATCTTTTTCCAAGGAAACCTAATGGAAAAGCATGACCAAAGACAAGATGAATGTGTCTGGCATGTACCGACCCATAGGGTCACAGAGAGTTGGAATTGACTGAATTAATAAACAACAATAAACTAATGTGTCAGAATGTTAGCAGCCCAAAATGTATGGCTTAAATGATGTACAAGCTCTCCAACTTAGACATGCTTCCAGCAATCACCAAATATACAAAGGTACTATGGCATGCCTTTGGGATAGATGCTTCGAATAGATCTTCTAAGAGTTTTACCAATTTTGAAAAATGCATCTACAATAATGTGATATAAACCCATTATTGGGTAATGTTTTTGATATGAACAGAGCACTTTAAATGAGATGAGCATCTGAGAAGATGTATCCTTTAATTAAACAATATGTGCATTTCCCTTCATGTTTCAACTTTCAGCATGTCTTTGTAATAGGACAAACGTTTGTCCATATAGTCTATGTTGGCTAGTTAAAACCACAAAGTCTCAAAAGATAAAAGAAATCCATTGTTGGAGGAGAATTGACCTTGAATATAAAGTGGTTTGCTCAATTTAATTTGTACCTGCAACAGTTCCCATTGATTTCATTTTCTAAGAATTTGATATGGTAAGGGTTATGCTTTGTTGCAGGTTTGTTTGCCATTATTACTACTTTAAACTCACTTGAGAAAAACAGTTATCCTCAAGTATCACTCCTGTACATCATTATTTTACCACTGGTATGACATAAATTCAATAAATATGTTTTATTAGAAAGCAGTTAATAATACCAATGAAATAAAATAATGCAGATGTACTTGGAGACACCTATGGATATCATTTTAGTTATGTGAATAATATTCCGCAGTTTTATGTATATTTTACATAAACCAGGTCAGGCAGAAGTGTAGTTGTTGCGTATTTCTTTGTTAACTGTTTATTCATACAGTGTAGAAAGCAATGTTTCATTATGACTATGTGTATTTTGACCTGATATGCATCTAACTGTGTGTGTTAGGGGGATGTGCTCTTTATAATGCTTTGATATTATTAATAATAATAGTAATAATAACAAAATCTTACATTTTAAAACTTGTGGAAATGCATATGGAGCATTGTTGTGACTGTACCTGGTCTTTGAAAAATTTTTCATTATTAGCCATAATATACTGATTCCTCTTTTACCTAAAAAGGCTTAAACTAAACATAATTGTTACATTTAAAATAATGCTCCAAACTTAACAAGTGTATTATGAATGTTATTTATATCCATTTCATTTTTAGAATAAAAGAAAAACTTCAGCTTTGCTTATTGATTTCTATAATTTACAATTATTTAGAAAATACATTTTTTGTCACTTTGTATTTGTTTTAAACACGGGCTGTTCATTCAGAGGAAAAGCTGACAGGACGTCTTGCAAATGATTCATTTTTTATAGGCAAATCAGTACATTTATTTTTATCCTGACAGTTATAGAGTTTTACAAAACACTCATTATTAATGGTTGTACATTGCTATATTTTTAGTTTACAAGTATCATATTTGTGTGGAACAGTCAGCACTAACTCATTGTGTCTGTGTTGTCAAAAACAATTATACTTGCCTATTCATACCTTACACAAAGTCTAACACCATATTCCATCCATTAACCAGTTTATGCCCATGACAGCTTCCATAAAGAGGGTATTTGATGCATCACAATGTGTTTTCTTTTTTCAAATGAAGGTCTCAGAGCTCAAACCTTATTTACAAAACTTAGTAAGTATGATCTCTGCATGTCCGGTTAGTTAAAACATGTTTTGCTTAATGTTTGTTATTACAAAAATAACTTTTGTAAGGTTTAAAACATGCTGTTTTTAAATTGATAAAAAAAATGTTGTGTTTGATGTCCCTTTTTAAGGAAAAGTGATAGTAGGAATTTTGGTTTCTCTATCAGCATATTCTTAAGACTCAACATTATACATACATATACCAATACATTTAAGGTAATAGAATAAATATGATTTTTGCTGTACTGCAGTACAACTGACATGTATTTCCCACAATGCTGTGTACTTTTTACCAAAACAAGCACATTCAATAAAAGCAACCATATCAAAATGAAGGGTAGACACACAGGGGTTAAGGTTTCTATGTAGTCTGTCAGAGCTGTGGAAAGTTTTAAATGAATCAAAATATCTGCCCTGGTTGATGACCCCTTTAAGACTGACACATCCAGAAACCAGAATAGGTACATTAAAGAACCATTTATCTCACTGTAAGTGTTCTTCATGGTGTGAAAGAGCACAAAATTGTTAAAATGATCTATTTTTTTAATTACACTTATAACAGCTAAAAAATCCTATCCTATTGTGATTCGGCAAATTTGAAAGGGCTCTATATAAGCACATAGCATATTTTTTACAGAAGTTTTTAGTTTGTGAACTTCTATCCAAAAGCAGGGTCTTCACTAACTAAAAACTTTTGTAAAAAAATATGCGCTGTGCTTAAATAGAGCCCTTTTAAATTTGCCGAATCGCAATTTAATAAGGCTGTAAATGTTTAAGTCTATCCTGCCCCACTCCCTGTTGCATGAGTGGTAACAGATGTGAGTGCTGTGAGTCTGTATGTTGAAGGCTGTGGTTCAAAGGCACAGCATCCTGTGGACTCAGGTTACACTGCACTGACCAGTTAACCCATACTGACCTGTTTAGGTACGTCCGGCATTCCATGCCTGCACAAATACATGGACTGGACAGGAGTGAGCGGAGAACTGGTCTGCATTTTTCAAATTCCACAGAGACGAGAGAGCAGATACCGGAATAGTCTGCCATAATATATTACAAAAATTACAGGGTCTGTTCCCTTCAAATCGGAAATGTAAGCAGTCTTACTGTTGACTTGAATGGGATACACACCTTTGAAACCTGATTGGTTGCAGTAATGTAACAGCATGTAGGTTTATTACACAGGATTTCTCAGTGAAAAATGCTAAAGTATTTCATACGTTCAAAAAGTATTTCAACATGCTTTTTCAACATCTTGACTGTGCTGTGGTCTAATTGTACTGAATTAAGTGCGTCTTTAATATCGCTACACATTAAAAACAGAAGCTGTCCTACATAGCATGATAAGCTTGAATATAAGATAAAGTGAGATTCAGATTCACTGTAAGCATATTTGCTACATCTTAGACGCTAAAGTGATATTGTAGGCATTTTTTTATTTGTTGCATCTGGAAAAGGGTATTTGATAATGTATCATTGTTTCTTTTTTTTTTAAGGATAAAAAGCAGGAAAATAATGTTTCAAATATTTAACTGATCTGGGGGCTTCGCCCTATATGCCAATTGCTGTCTGACTCATCCTTATCTGCCAATGCAATCTACAGACTTATGTATACTCTTTGCATATCCTGTTAGTTTCAATGAAGCTTAAATAGATTTTTCTTCATATTTTGTATGGCAAAGCATCTTTGGTAATATGTAAAGCATGCTCCTTTAAATGCACTAATGTATTGAGAGCTGGGGTCTCCAACAGATGTGCAATACCTCTGGCTGCTAAACAGTAGCTCTTTCTTCAGTGCCACCACTGACAAACACCCAACAACATGGTTTATTGACTGCAGCATACCATCAAAGCTCACAATATGAGCCCGATTCATCTGCAAACCAGCATCTTGCTAGATTGTGGCCGCATGTCTGCGGACGTGCTGTGGGCTCCCGTACATCTCCGATTCCGGTGCTATTCAATTAAAGTAGTACGCAAGTTACAGGCCGAAAGCCGGCTCTGTAAACCATGCACTCATTAATAGCAGTTCTAATTGTGGTTTCCCAATATCCTTTTATAAATGGAGGAGTTAATTATTTCCCTTCTTGATTCGCTGGTGTTGTGGAGTGAGGAGGTCTACATTAAAAATATTAATTAATGTTTGAATTAATACATTGAAATAATGCCCCATATCCTAAACACCCATCCTAAACCACATCAGCCCATTGTGGTAGGATGGGCTTTAACCACTCCCATTAAATCATGTCTACCAACATCTAGCCTTTAGCCTTTACTAGCCCAACTGATTAGAGGGGTTCAATAAAACTACCCAAACCAAAAAAATACTACTAGTCAGTGATCGAGTCTGTTCATTTCCTATGGGCAATTCTACTTAATTAGAAACCAGGAATTAAAGTTATATGCAAGTGAGCTGGATTATGAATGCATCTAATAGAGGAGAATTAGTAATGTATGAAAAAAAAATGTTTACATGAAAAAATACCAAAATAAACATTTAAGCAGTTACCCTAAAGGTGGTTGAATTTCTTGCATTTGCAATGTTTTTGGTCTGTGAATTGAGCTGCAGCTTTCCTTTAGATTTCTGTAATAACCAGAACAAGGTCTGTGCCTCATCACCTCTCCTTTAAGGACCCAGTGTAGCAGACTCATCTAGCTGACTGCATACAGCATTGCTGATTGGCTGCAAAGCTGAGCATGCTCACATGGACAGGGTACACTTTTACAAAAATGAACCCTCTCAGGAGCCTAGCTCAATCCTGGGGGTATAAACATGCAACGGTTTTTTTTTTTTTTTTTAATGCAAAGGTAGAAAATCATAGTGCATGCAAATAAATGTAATTATACACTATTAATTCCACTCTATCAGATGCATTCATAACCCAGCTAACTTGAATATACCTTTAAATGTGAATCTGAAGGTCTGATACAATAAAACAGGTGTTTTGTTAGTGGCACACTAATATGTTTTGGGCATCAGTTTTACAAAACTTCACATCTTAGAAATATGATAATGCATTACATTTATCCCTTTTTTACCTGTATTGTCATTGCAGTTTTGTTAAGACATCTCGTGTTTTACTAAAATGTTTCTTTGATCACCCTTGAATCCTTTATTGAAAATTTTACACTCCAGTTATTTTTTTCCCAGAGCTGATTGTTTCTGACTTGCTTTATACCTGACATGAAATAACCTCATTCCTTATTTCAAAATAAATATTTCCAGTTGCACACAGAAAGATCGACAAGAATAAAAGTAAAATAAAACAACATGATACTGAGAATTTGCCATACATTTTTATTTTAACTACATTTCCAGTATTTCAATAAATCTATTCTTAATTTCCTTCTGTGCTTTACACCTCAGTTATATTAATAAGATTAAAAAAATATTTTAGGAAATGTATTTCAAGCAAGTAACAATATTTCAAAACCATCTATAATCTAATTATATCAATTTAATAGCACATAACGCTACTTAATACACTGCATAGGGATAATAGATTCTAGATCTAATATATCAGAGAAACAAAATGAATATCCTCAAATCAGTGCATTAGTGAGAGCACCAAAGGCCCTTCATATAGGTACTAAGGTAATCCCCATATCTGTAATGCATAATCTTGGGATTACCGTAATGTTCTTGTGATCTAATGCATCTAATGCATTTGATCTTAGAATCAGAGCACATTAATTTGGAAATTTTAAATCAGAAGGTCACAACATGTTACACTGAGTTAGAGAAATTTAAGGACAGTATTTGGTGAGTTAAACCATTAAACCGTTAAAATTCAAAAAGCAATTAATAATAAGGAAGCAAAAGAAAATCAGCATGGATAGTGGAGACTTTTAAACTGGAAGAGTCTTTAAAATTGCAAAAATGTTTATGCAACCTGCTGTTACTGATATAAATGCATCAGATTTGGAGAAATCAGATAAAGAGAAATATTCACAAGAGTACCGCTCTCAGCTCTCATTGTCCTATTCAGAGGATAATTTAACTGAGAGATCTTTAATACAATCAAGACTCAATCAGGCATCGATGGAGAATTTTTTAGGGAGTGGGCATGCCCAAAGACCCAGACCACCCTTCAGAGAAAAAAGATTTGGTCTCTCTTCTAAAGATTATAGGTGGTTATTGTTGTATTACTGAAGTCTATGAGAGAAGAAACCTGGGTTAGTTATTGTAGTGATATTCACACACACACATATATACATATATATATATATATATATATATATATATATATATATATACTAGCGACTTGCCCGTCAAAATAAAATTGCCCGTCAAATAAAATTGTAATGCAGGTAATGCTGTTTGCCAGAGAGAGTAAGTGTTTTGGTGGTCTGAGATCCTTGTGCGCTCATCGTGTGGCTCTCAATGAGCGCCTTCGGGGCTTATTGCGAGCCTCTGGGTTGGTGTATTTTGCGGCTTTAGAGGTTGTGTAGCCTCGTTTTCGTTTTTTCCGGCGGCCATTTGTTCTCTCACTTAGGGGATTTTCGAGTGTCTAAACGTTTTAAATTTAACTGAAATCGAGGATTAACTTGTGTTGCAGAAGTCCTGGGTGTCCCCTGTTAGTGTGTAATGGATTTTTTCTATGTCCCGCGGGTCGTGAATTTTTTTGTGTAAGTCCACAATTGCAAGAGATTTTGAGACATATTTGTGGGTTTTCGTCAATCCAAAATCGGCTAAGCAAGAAAAAAAATGGCGAATGAAAAACTTAAAAAAATTCAGAAACTGGATGAAAACGAGGCTCAAAGCCAGACACGCTGGACTTAGAAAACACACCACGGCAAAGACAGTAACACTTACACCAACAACGCCAGACACGTGGAAAGAGACACATGGCATTCCCAAGCAAAAAACTGGCACTCAGCACGGGGCTTTCAATGAGTGCCAAAGGTGATCAGTGCAAAGCAGGAAAGTTCAGGGGAAAGGCTTGCAATGAGCATTGAAGGCACTCATTGCGAACCACGTGATGAGCGCCAAAGGCACTCGGTGCAGGGCTCGCGATGAGCATCAAAGGCACTTAGCGCGGGGCTCACGATGAGCTCCGAAGTTGCTCAGAGGAGCAAAAGCCTCACATTGTGTGGCAAACAGCATTGCTAGCCTTACCATTTTAAACCCATCATTGTTGACAGGCAAGTCGCTAGTTCCATCATATTTTTTATATACATACTAGCGAACTGCCCGTCAAAAAATGACGGCAATGTTATTGTAAGTGAGCTAATGGTGTTTGGTGTGTAATAATAAATATATAAAACAGTAATAAATGAATATACTTTACCTATTTTGAAGCATTGTGTTGAAGAGCTGTCAATGTGTTTTGAGGTTGCTGCAGCATTAGTGGTGTGGAGCTGCTGTGTAAGCGTGGTGAATGTGTGCAGTGTAATACTGTGCGTGCGTGAGACGAAACCGTTAGCGTAGTGGTGTACTTCCGCATTGGCGTAAAATGGCGGGTTATCTGTGGTATGGGTCTTTGCGGATTATCCGTAGGTGCCTCGTGGTGTTTTTCGAGTTTCGTGGGGTGTTTTGCGAGTGTGTTGTGGTGTTTTACGTGTTGAGAGTGCTGTAGCCTCGTTTTCGTTTTGTTCGTCGGCCATTTTTTCTGTTGCTTAGCGATTTTCTTAGTGTCTAAAGTGTTTTATTTTTATTTAAATAAATGTTGAGGTGCTCTATGTTTCCTCTTGCTGTAGGTAAGCTTTTTATGTGTGTGTTGTGTGTATTTATTGTGTTTTAAATGTTTGTATGTCGGCGTGTTGTGTCCGATGTTTGCGAGGTCGTAATGTCTGGTAACGTGTCTCGTATGGTGTTTGCGTGTGTAGCCTTGTTTTCGTTTTGTTCGGCGGCCAATTTTTCTGACGCTTAGCAAATTTTTTAGTGTCTAAACTCTTTTATTTTTAGTGAAATGAAGGTGTAAGTTGCATTTTTGAGGTCCTGGATGCTACCTCTTGGTGTAGGTAAGCTTTTTATGTATGTGCTGTGTGTATGTATTGTGTTTTGAATTTTGTAATGTTCGCGAGTTGCGTCCGAGTGTTGCGAGGCCGTAATGTGTGTTAACGTGTGTCGTATGTTGTGTGCGTTGGTCGTAAAATTTAGCGAGTGTCGTAATTGGTGTGTCGTGTTGTTTGCGTTGTGACGTTAAGTTTGCGAGGGTCCCAGTTGCTGGCATGGAGCGCCTTTGGCGCTCCATGCCAGCAACTGAGGCCCTCGCCCACTGCCCTCGCTTCGCGAGGGCCACGGCTCGCTGCGCGAGCCCGCAAGCGTTAGCAACAACTCGCATGCTCACAACTATATATGTGATTCTATTTTTTTTTATTCCACATATTTTCTAAATGAAGAAAACATTGTATTGCATTTGTTAGTTTTGAACAAACGGCAAACTACTTTTGCTTGGAGCCAAATCTATCCTCAGAATATAAACTCTTTCACCTTTATGTGTACCATTCAGAATTTCAGCATGTATGAAATGAAATGATCTTTTCAATCCTGAACAATTAATCTTGTCCCATTACAAAGTCCTTTTTTTCATATTCCTAAGTAACATAACAATTGCCCCCTTTTTTTGTTGCAAAACATGTGAGGGAATTCCAGATGGTGTTAGTGAATTTATAAATTCAGTGGAAATGTTTGTCTCACTCTGTTTGTCATCAGCTAGTTCACAATCTGCGCTATAATAATTTTTTTTTGGGTTCATCTATTAATTCCAAAATGTAATTTTTCAGAAACAATGCATCTTTATTTTTCAATGTTAATATGACTTTTTGTGCAAGCTCTGAATTATCATTGCTAATTAATCCATTTGGAATATAGCTGATATTAAAGAATCCTTACAAATCATTGAAGATGGAATTTTAACAGTATCCTTTGGTAAATTTGATATTACTTCTGTTTTGCCTTCACCAATTTTAATTAACCAATCATTGAATTGATTTTGGCCTTCAATTGATTTTGGGCTTCCCATCTCATATTTTTCCCTTATTTAAGATGTCTAAAATTGTTTCAATAGTGGACTTGACTTTAAACATGTTTCAACAATGTCTGTTCGATTTCCATGTACAACAACAGGTAATGTTTGCCTAAAATCCCCACATAATAATGTAACATTATTATCCCAAAAGGCAAATCCTTAGCCGAAACTTAACATAACTTAAGATCTATACACCAAAGAGCATGGCAAGAAATCATTGTTACCTCATCAATTATAATGAATTAATTTTGTCTTAGATTGGTAGCTTGAAATTATGTAATTCTAATATCCGAGACTGATGTATCAAAAATGGGAACTGGAAGTTTAAATCCACTATGTACAATTATACCACATTCCAACAAAAGTGCAACAATTCCATTAGTTGCAAATGAAAGTACAATTTCACCTTTACCTCCAATTAAACTCATAAATAAATTATATAAATAAGTTTAGCCCAATCCACCTGGTCCATCTAGATAAAAATAACGCTATTTGACCATTTCGTCCTCTAGTGTTTGTTGTATGGCTTTAAATGCTTCCAATTGTAATTTATTCAATGTAGCAATTTTTTTCTTCTGCTTTTTGTTTTTCAACAACAGAGTATACTGTTCATATTCTATTTCATCTATAATTCCTGGATCTGGCAGATTAAATGTTGCACAATTTAAGCCATGACAAAGAGAGACCTCTTTAATCTCCATTAATCCTTCAATTGACTCACTATAATCTTTCAAAGAGTCTTCACACATTTTTAATTAAAATTTTTCCCACAAAGATAATACATCAGGTACATTACAAAATATGCAAATGAAAGAAAACTGTTGCCTCATTTGCCTAGCCATTTGACATAGTGCTACTTCGTCTAAACATATCTCCCATTCAGTATCATTTGCAAGGACGTTTCTTTGTCATACAGGCTAATTGAAAGGTATCAGACAACTATGTCATTCATAGTTCTCAAATTTTTAAAACTTTGTGCACCAGGAACATTTAGAAGGAGTAAACGTAAACAAAAATGTTCAATGTCTCTTGGACTAACAGTATACATTCTTGGAATAATTTTATTACAGCTCCCTTTTCTTTTTCGCCATGCCCCATTATTGAAAACATAATGATATGGAATCTCAATGTATAAGAACTCCCTTGTGTTACTGTTTTTACAATTTAATGTAAACCAAGAAGTAAGTGTCGTTTCTCTATTTTTATTTTTGTAAAGAGCCTTCTTTCATCACCAGCATTACAATAAACTGTCATTGTGGCAAATGACTAGCCAAGGGATCATGCATTTCAAATTTCAAAAGCCACCAGATTGCTTCTGGAGCATTTACATACCGAGCATCTACATGCCATGAAAGCTCATCTGTAAAATTTTATTTTCTTCTTCATTTTGTTCACTTTGCACAACTACAGTTGCTGCATCATATCCTTTGTAAATATATTTATACACATATTTAATTGATTTGATGGAAGCGCAAGCTTCAACATTTGTGTGTGCATAGTACTTCATCAACAAATGTGGATTATATGGAACAACAATTTTTTTCCATGAATAATTGCAGTTTGACCTTCTCTTCTTCAATAGAAAGGATATCCATCATAATTTACAAAAGTTTTTAAATTCTTTAGTTAAATCTTTACTGCAGTTTTCATTTTCCATACATGGTGAGTGAGGATTTCACTCTCCGCATTGGCCATGAATCATGCTATGTGTAACAATTTCATAAAGTGTAGCATTTTTTTTGAGGATCTGGTTGTTTAGCAATATTAACTGAATCCACAGATTAAAAGAATATGTGCATGTGGAAGGGATCTTTTTTGAAATTCTATAGTATAAACATAAGCCACACACTTGCCAAATTACAGAAGGTTATATCATATATTAATGCTTAATTTTGAAAACGCTGGCCACTAAATCTGGTCTATCATAAGCACTTTGTCCAGCTTGGAAATTGTCCACAATCTCCGACCATTGTGAATTGCATCTAAATGTAATAAATAAATCTGTTTTCCCGAATTTCGTAACAATAGCCATAGCATCATTGTATCTTTCTCTCATATTGCCTGCAGATCCTTGAAAAGAAGATGGCAAAATGATGGCTTGGCCAGCTGGAAATCCTCAGTTTGTAGCAACTTCAGTTACATAATCCATAAGTCCACAATATTGTTCAACACAGAGGGTTCACAATCGTCATTTTGAAACACCATCTCAACCTCATTAGATGTTGGTAAATTATAACAGTTTTTATCACAATGATGATCTCTTCAGGTAGGTAAATTATTTTGTTCAGTATGACTCTGTTGTTCGTGTTCGACCTCAGATAATTTTTTATAAGCTTGAGTATATGTTTTTTTGCCCATTATATTATCAAGCTCTTGAAAAACAGTGGCTTAGCCATTTTTTATTTTCTGAAAGCTTCATATGTTGTTCAACAGCTTCCATTGTATCTAGGACATATAGAGCCTCATTCTAATGATGGCCGTAGAAGCTGCGTGGCCGCAAGTGGTGGCCACATGAAACCACTCATCCCTATTTACCCTCGCCGCAGCTCACTGCAGGGAAAGCCTTTGATCTCATGCGGCCGCAAGAGATTCAGAAACCACTCATCCCTATTCAAATCCTCCGATCACCCTCCCGTCAACCACGTAAAACACCCCAAAATGGCTGCAGCTTACTTCCACCCTTGAGCCGTTGCATACCCTCCAATTAATCCCCGCTGGCTGCAGGGGACCGGATCGTGACCAGATTGGGACCCCTGCAGTGTCCCTAAATTAACCCCATAATGCAGGGGTCCGAACAGGACCCCTGCATGGTGCGCACATTAACCCTATAATGCAGGGGTCCCCATCATGAACCCTGCAATGTGCACACAATAACCCTTGCTGCAGGGGTCTTATCGGGACCCCGGCAGGCTCCCCACATTACCCCTTGCTGCAGGGATCCCAATAGGGACCCCTGCAGGCTCCCTGCATTAACCCCTTGCCTTGCTGCAACATCTACGGGATTTAAATTTCCCGCTGCAGGCTTGAATTCAAAATTCAAGCCAGGGGAATTGCATGGTTTGAATTTCCCTTAATGGTCCCATGGCACACTAATGGTTACCCCCAAGCCATGGGGATACTATAAGTACTCGCCCAGCACCTAAAATTAAACCCATCACTCTTGCTGGTCAATGTAGCCGCCTATAGAACACTATTAACCACTAGGTTAACCCTATAAGTGCCATGAGGGTTCTCCAGGACCCTCATGACTAAGGCTAAGCACTACACTACACTATTAACCCATTAACCCATACTAAAACCTATTTAACCCTAACTGGGCCTATCTAACACTAACTGGTCCTATCTAAACCTAACTGGGCCTATTTATCCCTATCTGGACCTAACTGGGCATATCTAATCCTAACTGGGTCTATTTAACCCCTTCTAGGCCTCCATCAAACCTCATCACTTATGGGGGCCTATACAGACCCCCCATAAGGCTCCATCTAACCCCATCACTTATGGGTTTCCATTCAGACCCCTGTAAGCCTCTATTTAATCCAATCAGTCCCATAAGGGTCTATGAAGACCCTCATAGGACATTGAGAACCCTATTACTAATCTAATAAGTGCAATGAGGGTGCTCCGGGACCCTCATGACATTAAGTACAAACACTACACTACACTATTCTTTCCCCAATAAACCATTGAAACTAAACTAACCCCCCTCTACCCTAACCTATTAATCCCTACCTACCTAACACCAACCCTAACCTATTAACACCTACACTACCTACCTAACCCCCTATCAACCCCTCACCCCCCTTATTACACAAAATATAAAAAGCTAAGTTACAAAAAATATTAAAAAAACTGTTACAAAAAAGAAAAAAAGAACATTCCAAACTCCCCACTACAAAAAATAAAAAAATAATTATGCATACACAAATATACATAAAATGACAATACAATAATAAATACAGTACAAATATACCCCTGACTACAATACATTACCCCCTGTCTACAATACATGACCCACTAGCTATAAAACATTACTCCCTAACCACAATACATAATGCCCTATCTATAAAACATTACTCCCTAACCACAATACATTAAACCCTAACTACAATACATTACCCCCTATCTACAATACATGACACATTATCTATAAAAAATGACCCCCTATCTATAAAACATTACCCCCTAACTACAATACATTAAACCCTAACTATAATACATTACCCCTATCTATAAAACATTTAAAAGCCCAAATCTAACCTAAAATAGAATAAATAAGACCACTTACCTTGCTCAGATGTCCCTTCAGCAGGTCGCACCCCCTAGGAAAAAAAGAAACATAAATTTAGTCACAAAAAACACAACATAAAAAATACACATTCTAAATATTAAACTTACCTTTCCACCATGTCCCCGTCCTTCTTCTTGTCTTCTCTGGCTAGGCCACTGGAAAATAAAACATTACATTAGTACACAATTATACATACACATGACATAATAAACTACAAATTCTAAATATTAAACTTACCTGTCTGCGATGTCCCCATCCTTGTCCACTTCTTCCCCAGCTGGGCCCTTGAAAAAAAGCTCTGCTCGAAAAAGAACAAAAAAAAAAAAACTAACAGAGTTCCTCCCTGGAGGAGCTCCCTGACTCTAATGAAGCCTCTAGCGCTTCTTCCGGTAAAAAAATGGAATGATTCTGATTGGCTGCAATGCCTCTCAATCAGATTTCAGCCAACCAGAAGGCATTAAAATGTGAGCCATTTAGAATGGGATACACCCCTATATCCCATTCTGATTGGCTGATGGACTTGTCAATCCTTTTTAAACCAATCAGAAGGCACTATTGTCTTCAGCCAATCAGAATGGCATATACACCACTGGGTGATTGGCTGAAGGCATCTGTACCTTCTGATTGGCTGCAGTCTGATTGTGTAATTAGTGGGGTGGGGGGTTTAATAGGGGTTAGGTAGGTAGTGTAGGTTTTAATAGATTAGGGTAGGTGTTAGGTAGGTAGGGGTTAATAGGTTAGTGTAGAGGGGGTTAGTTTAGTTTTAGTGTTTTATTGGTGGGGGGTATAGTGTAGTGTAGTGTTTGTACTTGTCCTGAAGGACCCGGAGTCCCGTGCTTGGATGACCTCCATGGCAGCAACTTAATCTTCAAGCCCGGTGGACTGCGGCCACATTGATGTTCCAGTTAGCCAATGTACTACATGTCATCCTCATGCCCCCCTTTTGTCCCCCATCATTTATAGTGCTGTACAGTGCTTCCTTGAATTTATTTTTCATTCTTTAGTTTGGCGGGCTTTGAAGCCTGATTTGCGGGCTAACTCCTGCGATCAGGTACAAGCCCACCAAAGCTAGCGGACGATTGCCAGTCTTGCAATTGGCCATAGGAAGGGGTGGCTTGCGTCCCCTTTCCTTTGAATAGCAAAGTAGCTAAGGGGCTGCAGCACCCTAGTAAGGCTTCGAAGGGATACGGCTGTTTTGCTCTCATCATTAGAATGGGGCCCAGCGTAGTGCAAATTTTCTTTTGGAACATTAGCAGCTAATGTTGCACCCATAAAAACAATGGAAATAGCACTATTGTAAGACTCATTATACTTTGTAAATATCATGGAAGTTCCTCTTGTTCTGGAAGTTTTACCTTTCCTTTCTGGCAACAACTAATGAACTGGCCATCTCTTCGTTTTTCATGTTTAAAATGATAAGCCTCACAAAACTGACAAACAGCATTCAACAAACCACTATTGTGAGGCTCTACTATTACAGATGTAAATAATTAACTTTCCGGAGTACATATGTAAACATTACTATCTTTGCAATATTCTTCACATGCATAATGTTTATCAGCATTTTTTTATTCGTAGCTCCTTGAGGCTGCAACAACTTTAACAGACATTTTTTTTTTTTTTTAATTCTCTCGCGATTTTCTTCTCATAACCTCCGGCGACTTCCGTTCTCTCCATCTTTGTACACATTCCCTGGTTACAGATTTTTTGCATTTTTCATTGTTTTCTTTCTTATCAGACATTGTAATCTGTAAATTTAATGTGAAATTTTTATTTTCAACATATTTATTATTAATTGTAAAAATTGTAAATGTTACTAATATATTTCTTTACCTTACTTGAATTTGTAATATAATAAATAATTAAAATTCGTTCTTTTTTTTACTCCACTCTTCTTTGCAGCATATGATGGTATGTCAAGTGTGTAAAACTTTTTTTGCAGTCTGTAAGAGAAATGTAAATATGATGAGATCAAACCTGTGGTCAAATCGAATTAATTATATTTATTCCTTCTAAATAGCAGTAAACTACATTAATGTCCTTTTTTTTTTTTTAATAAATGGATAAATTGTCCAATTACAAAGTATTAAATTACTATTATGTGCTGCATATTTCCTATAATGATTCTTTTGTCTATTAATATATTTACAGTAAACAACAATCCACAACATTAATTCATGACATTAAAATTAATCTATGTAATAATTAACTTCCGATTACTATTTGAAATATTTTTTTTTTTAAATCTTATTATTATTTGTTCCAACATATTCATGTTTCTGCTTTCTAAATGTGAGTATAAACTAATAATCTTGTTAATAATTAATAGTATTAATTATTTTATTTTGAAATCAATTTTACATTTTTCCGAAAAAGCAATAATGAATTATAAAATCACTTAAGGAATTATTTAAGAACCTATTATACTTTAGCTATTATTTGTAATTGGCAAAAAGTAAAATCCTGCAGAGCTAACAATCTCTCTTCAGAATTTACCACAGCAGATACATTTCCAGTGACACTATCTTAAGTGTGTAGAAAGTGAAAGAGAGTTGGAAATTGTCCAGTATATATAAAATGGATCTGACACATGCGAAATACTGCAGTCGAGCAAGAAAACAGCGGAAATCGTGAAAAGGGCGCAAAATCCACTGCGCATGCGCTATTTGTGGCTTAGGTGCACTTTGCGAGCCTCACGACAATCTTGCAGTACGACAACTATATATGTGATAACTGTATTTCCAGCTTCAAAGTTGTCATTATTGTGAGAATTAAGGGACATCTTTTGTTAGAGAAATCTTCATTGGTTTGTGAAGTATATACAAAATTATACTTACCCTCTTTTGGGCGATCCTGCAGTGATGATCCGCAATGCACTTAATCTAACTCTTCATCCCTGCAAAAGGGTATAAGCTGGTGCATCCAGGCTGATTGTAAAATGAATCATCTTTTATCTTTCTTAAAGATTTTTGGCTCCTCTCTTTGGTCCATGGTAAGTCGCCTCCATCTAAAAAACTTTCTTAAAGTACTAAATTAACTGAACTAAAGGAGCTCCCCGGCAACTATAAACTTTTTGTCTGCACCCTCGCCATATATATATATATATATATATATATATATTTTTTTTTTTTTTTTTAAGGCTTCTGATTGGTAAAATATATGACAACCATATTATAGCCAATGCGAATACTTGAATATATGATCTCAGATTTTTTCCATCCCTATTCTGATTAGTTATTTCAATAAATCAGAAAGCATGGATTGTAATTTGTGCATTTAGACTGATTAGCCTTTAAAGAGAGGTCTCTATTTTCCCCTATTGGTTGAAATGCCAGTCAATCAGAATACGGTTTCAGTCTGATGTTACACTTCTCTGATTGGCTATTGAAACAACCATTCAGAGAAGAGAATAGTAGCTAGAGTTTTTTTTAGGTACCATAGAGATCCAGGATAGGGCTAAATATTTGATGTAAAAAAATAACCTAATATTGTGTACTTTTATTTAATTACATCTACTATATTTGTTTTTGTGTGTTTGTAAACTTAATACAACTTTATATATATTATACAACCTGCCTGAAGGGAGAACAGCAGCAGCGAGACTGAATTTTGAAAGATAACACTGAATATTGTTTTAATAGTTGCATATTCATTTTAATGATCAATACCTTATTGCTTTGGTTATTATATTAGGGCATTGCAGAGGTCCAATGCCTAAATTTG
Source organism: Discoglossus pictus (assembly GCA_027410445.1). NCBI lineage: Eukaryota > Metazoa > Chordata > Amphibia > Anura > Alytidae > Discoglossus > Discoglossus pictus. The sequence continues at coordinate 367,737,551 of CM050164.1, read as the reverse complement.
ATAATGGGCAAAAGTGTTATTATAAAGCAAAAATAATCACAAATGTTACAATTTTAATATTTGCATACAATTATTCTTTATTGTCGAGTTCTGTTTCTTTTCCCTATATTTTGTATTTTATGGTTGAGTTCGTTCAAATCTTTTTGTCTTTATTTTTTATAGCAATATGTATTCCATGTTGTATTGGTTTTTATTCCAGTTTTAGCTTGTTTATAATTATGGTCTATAAATAACTTCTGTTAGACAACTTCACTAATATCAGATAAATGCTATGGCTATAATTAAGTGCTTCACATCACAGAATGCATTAGACTGTATACAGCAAAAACATTAATTGTGTGTTTTACTGAACAATTTTTAAAATTTTAGTTTCACTTGAATTGGTAGCACATAAAGGGTCTCAAAAATAATCTATCTATCTGTTAATATACTCAGTTAGACCCTGAATATCTGTTACAATAGGTTCTTAATATTTTTGTGTGTCTTTGGAAAAAAATATTTGTTGGCAAAACAATTGGGTGCCGAATAATCAGAAACTTATACCCTGCTATGTCCAATATTTGAATAAGTGTTTTTTGTATATTCTCCATAGGATTAGAGTTTAACCTCTCATATTATTGGTTATCATTGTTTGTCTCATTGCTTCATTCAAATACTGATTCTGATCCTTAACCACTAAGTTACTCCCTTTCTCCATAGGTTCAAAAATCAATTGTCTATGACTGATCAATTCCTTCAATGCTTTACGTTCTTTCCTAGCAAGATTATTACCTACTATACCTGTCACTTTCACATGTTCCAAATCTTGCTCTACTAACTTAAACATAAATGTACCTCTGGTGTAGCCAACAGTCCTTTTTCTCTGGCAGTGTATCCTCTGCTAGCTCAGCTGGGAAAGTATGGGGTAACTTCAAGTACTTGATCCAGGTCACACCTTGGCCCACCTCCTCAAGCAGTTCCTCATACTCTTTTTCCAAGTCCATTTCTTTATGGACCAAAGGTTTCAGCAACCGTTCTTCTTCTGTCCCCGGGTCTATTTCCATGTCCTTTTAGTGTCGTGCCAATCGGTTCCAAGGCCATACTTTGGATCTCCCTGCAGCACATCTGGTATCCCTTCCACCAGTCCAAGTCTGTAGTAGGAGGGCCATTGTGATACAGTAGCCGGAAGCATCAGGTCCTCATACTGACCTTCCAAGTCAAGCTCCATCTGTAGCAGGTCCTCAAGCCGCTCAGCTAGCTCTGCACCCTGCTGAAACCCCAGCTGTTGTCATCACTGCTTCCTCATCCTGGTGATCAGGCTCCATTTCTCCTAAATCACCTCCAACCTGCAGGTATCCATGTGGCCAAAAACGTCATAAAACCAGTAACGGTCGACCTTGGGGCTTGTGGGTCTGGATAAATCGCTGATAGGTTTCTTCATCTTCTTCAATCTTGCATAGGTCACCATATGCCACCCTTTAGCTGCTGGTTACAGCACAGAGATCCCACCACTGACACCAGTTGTGACAATCCAGGGGTAGGGGCTATTACAACCCAGGGCCACCTGCTATAGACTACATGTTAACTACCCACAAGGACCATTTGTCTTCTTGGAAATCTCGGCAACAGCACCCTGGTATCTGTGTTCTGTATCAGTCAGGGTCTCTCTAGGAGTTTCAGTAGTTAACTTTTTGAAAAGTCAACAATATTTATCAAGGTTAGCTGGTATATACAACACAACAATGACAGGGAGTTGCAGACAAACACAAGAGATTGACTCCACATGGGGTTACATAATCTGGCATCCTGGCATCCTGACTGGCACCTGTGAACAATAGGCCAGCCTCCAAATATACATACTGCTGTCTCCATGTCTAGTGGTACATTAACTTTATCTGGCAAACAATGGAACAAAACAGATTACCATACAATGGAGGGGTTTATGCACATAGTCCAGTGTCTGGAACCAAGCAGTCTGTCCTTTATGGTGGCTCAATGGGATAAGATCCATTAACTAGAAAGGGGTCCGTGACATATATATATATATATATATATATATATTTTAGATTTTTTTGTGTAGTGCTGCCACCCAGAAGAAGACGCTGGAAAGTACAGCACACATGTTTTGGAGCTGTACTGCAGGAAGAGGAGCAGCTATGGAAAGGGGTCTATGGGGGAACAGCAGTGGGAAAGGGTTTTGGGGAGGGTGATGTTATGGTAAGTGGTCTTGGGGAGTTGAGATATTATGGCAAGGGGTCTTGGGGAGAGTCATCGAATGTACCAGGTGACCCAACCTTATTTTTTGCACCAGGGACCTCCATTCTCTAGCTTTAACACTGCCCTGAAGCACTTTCAATCAATGAAGAATATTTACATATAAAAGATAATATATTAGAGATGGTATTTTATTTTCCATTATAAAAACATGTTGCCTATTTAGAAAATGTAGTTCTTGTAAAATATGTTTTAAATATACAATATGACCACAGTGTTCATTTTAAGCGAATTAATTGCTACTATTTTTGGTATAAATTGTTAATTTTATTGAAAACCTTTTATGGTCACGACACATTTAAAACATTAAAAATGCTAAGACAGACAATGAGTATTTTTTCTTTATTTTGTCTGTACGGTTTTCCCCATGACAATTGAAATATTCTAGTTTGCAGCTTTCAGCAGTCATTTCTGATCCATTATGGAGTTGAAGCATGAAAGCTCTGAAAAAAACTGTGTGTGTGGCTCTGTAATTCTTTCCTTTTTCAAACCCTTATGATTGCATTCCGCTTGTCCTTTGGAGGAGGGTTGTAGTTTTTTAGCATCTAATAAGATTTGCTGTTTATGTCAGATCAGTTAAGGTCTGAGCTCTAATAAAGCCTCTGGTGTTTATGGAATGTCATTTCTATGACCTACATTACTACAACCAAAACACAGCTTCTAGCGAAAATAGGTTCTGTCAGAGCCTTCAGTGTGCACTTGCCTCTGTTTGGTCACAAAATGATTTCCTTATATTGTGTGCTGCAAACTGTAACTTAGCTTGAAAATGTGTAAAGAGGTTGTGCTAATTCACATAAAGCCCTTTGGCAAGCTTTTCAGATGGAGATAAATTAATTATTTATGCAACATAGAGAAGGTAATGCTCCAAATTCTCCACTCCCTTGGCATTCATGACTCGGCTCTCTCATGGGTCACGTATTAACTAGAAAATCGGACATTTAGTGTCTTATGCCTGGCATCTCTTCTTCGCTGCTCCCTCTGACTGTTGGAATAAGCCCCCTCCTTTTCTCCATCTATACATCCTCCCTTGGATTTCAGTATCACCTATTTGCAGATAATATTTAAATCTAACTCTAAGCACAAGATTTATCCACCTCCCTTCTAGCACATGTTTTCAACTTCCTTTCAAGCATATCCTCCTGGATATCCACCTGTCAATTCAAACTCAACATGTCAAAAACTGAGCTCTTAATCTTCCCACCCTCTACTACACCTTTCACTGTGCAAATATGCCTCACTGGACAATGCTATCATCACTTCAAATTCTTAGGCCTGCTGTCTTTAGGTTCTACTGGTCCCTGGCCTCTCTTTCATTCCTCACATACATTCAATAACCAAATTATATCATTTTTACCCAAAAACAAATTTAATATATGTCATTAATTTACCCAAAACACAAGTAAAATTCTAATCCATTCTCTCATTTCTCATCTCAACTACTATAAAAGTCTCTTGCTGGCCTTCCCACTGTTTCCGCTATAATGAACGCCAATGCTAGACTCATATACCATACTCAATGCTCAGTGTCTGCAGCTTCTTTTTGTCAGTCATGCCACTGGCTTCCCCTAGCCTTCTGAATAACGGTTGAAATCATATAACGTCCTCAACAACAATGCACTCACTTATATCTCTTTTTTTTGCTCTGTTAATGACCTTCTTCTTTCCTCCTCTCTTGCCCCTTTTTATCACTCCTACCTTCAGCACTTTTCTCGAGCTGCTCCTACTCTGTGAAATTCCTTGGTTCACTCTGCCAGACTATCTTCCTGCCTCAAAACTACATTAAATTACTCATACACATTTTATAATATAACACCCAGACACCTCTATGTGCATTAGCCTACTGCCTTATTTACTCTCATCTTGCATTTATCACCATCCCATATCATACCTCAACCTTACCTTCTGGATCAGAGATGTAGGAACCAAAATAATTCTGGGGGGGGGCGAAACAGATCACTTGATTCACAGAACACTTAACAGCTTCTATACACATACAATCAAACAATGAAAAATCTGGGGGGATTTCTCCTCTTCATCCCCCCCTAGTTCCTACACCCATGTTCTAGATTGTAAACTCTTCGGAGAAGGAACCTCACTTCTGTTGCACCAAGCTGTCTGTGGATCCATTTGTTTCATATTTGTATTGCACTGTACCTATACTTGTATACCTGCTTACCATAGAATTTGTATATGCTTTTGTAATTTGATAATTGTACCCACTATATTCTACGTGTAAACTTACAGAAATGTAGGCACTTTATATGTAAAGGATAATAATAATAATGATTTATAATAGCAACATTTAGTACTAAAATAACTTTTAAAGATTGGAGTATCAGCCTCCAATTATGCAGCATTAGAAGATTATCATGGGTGACAGGGAGAAGTTTGACTAAGAGACTAAAAATATATATGAACAATCAAATTAGATAAGTGGCTAAACAATGTAAACATGAAGCTTGTTGCTATAGTCATGTACTTTAAAGGAACACTGCAGTTCAAGCAAAAAACTTGTTTGTGAAATGTTTACCAAACTAACAGTATTAGCAGCTGTGTAAACCGTGTGCATAAAAATATGAGAGTTGGATGATACGATGAGTGTTTTGCAGTAGGGTAGGGTGTGGAAAAAGGGAACAGGCAAAACGTTATAGCCTTTGTTTGATAACTGGAGAGGTTTGGAATTGACACCCTACCCCACCAATACTAGCCCAGAAGCTGGACATTGCAACCATAGTTCTCCAGAAATATTAACACCCCTCTCACATACAAGTTTGACCCACGTATCATTAGCACTACGGAATATGTGGGGCGTTACAAATAGAGGATAACATGGATCCCTCCAGGAGAGCCTGGTGGTAGGCAGGAAGTGACAGGCAGGACTAATATAATTACAGTTCGCATAGAGAAGCAGGGTGCAGCAGACACTGTAAACTTGCCCATGTGCCCCCATTCAATATTTGCTTTACTATAGTCCAGCTCATGGCAGGCCTGCCACTTCACATCACATTGGCTAGGGAAGGCCTGGGCTATGTGTGAAAAATAGATAAACTAAAATCGAAATGTCCTGCTATGCAAATGAAACACAAATCCCAAGAAGGTACCTCTAGGTAGCTGTCTTGTTAACTTATTTCAAAGCTAGACATGGGGGTGAATGCAAGCGTATCATGGGTCATAAGTTCAAAATACAGTTTCACCAAGATTTAAGGTAAAATCATTAGATAAGCTAATATTATACTAATATTAATATAAAAAATAGTTTTGAACCTATATTTTTTGGGTGCCCTAAGATGTGAAGATGGGAGTACCTTTGCCCCATAAAATAACATGTTACTAGAGAAATATCCAAGACATATTCAAGAGTTTCTGTCTTATTTAAAAAAACTAGTTACTGCATCCACCTGTATTGTTAATTCGTGTTACATGACCATACATGTCGCCATCCTTACTATTTAATACACTTTATATATTTTACATTTATTACTGCTGATTTTATCTGTGTGTGTGCTTAGTAGAGCAAACAAATAAGCACTGTTTTCTATCCTGCCATGAAAAATAGTAACTATTATTTAAACAGTATACAAATACTAATTACTAATATATTACACTGTTTGTCTTGATTCCTACTTTTCATTCTTATATTCAAATAGACCACTGCTATTGACCGAGTGCAAATATTTTCATTTTAACTATTACCTCAAGTATGCTATACTATTTTAGCTGAACTCCTAAATGTGAAATTTTCTGTAAAACATGAAATGATTGGAATCAGTTTTTATTAGCTTTATTAGTAGTTATTTTTATGCAAAAGATATGTAAAATATATATTACTTTCAGTTACCTTTATAGTGTAGTAATATTTTTCGTAGTCAAATGCTTTCATCAAGATATTACTGATGACAATGTAATTGCGTTCAATGGAGTTGACTGTGCTCATTGACAGAGGCATAAATGAATATTGTTACACTTTCTAGCAGAGTAGAGGTAAACTCATGTCTCTGCAAAGCCATAATATTATTCCACTGATGTGTTTGCCACCTGCTTCCTGACTGCAATCTATTTATTTAAGTACTTTCCTCTGATAAGTAATGGAACACACCAATTACTCCAGTGTTTGTCCCATCAACATACAAACTGAATCCTAATTAGTATTTCAGGTTTTCAACAGAAATCATGAATAGGCAATTAGCTGACTAAAATACAAACATATTAGTTATATAAAAAGCCACATTAACAAAGCGCATTTTCCTACCATAAACATATAAATAGATTGTAACTACACTGGAGTTATATTATGTTCAGGGGCATAGGAAATGGGGGGGGGGGGATGAAGACTAATCCCCCCAGATTAAACGAATAGAGGACACAATAAAGAGCAAGATCTGCCCCTACTTCCTATCCTGGCAGTAGAGTTGAATTATCCCCCACAGATTTTTGGGCTTCTATGAAACAGCTAACTTCAACTTCATATTGTTGGGTTTTATAAACAGCCCCTTAAGTATATTATCATTTATACTTTCAGCTGTTGACCTTTTGCACTCATCAGATAATACCTGTATTATATATGTAAAGGGCCACTGTAATGGTCTAGCTTATCATCAATTCTAAGTAGTAAAATCAAGGTAAACAAGTTTTCAATTTAGTGTGTTTAAAAAATTATTTAGAAAACTCAAAAATATTTCTTTTTGAAAACTTGCTCTGAAAACATATTTTGGCTGAAGCGTCTCACACTTTTAGAAATAATGCTAAAACATGTAACCTTAGAATCGTATTATATGGGAAGCGCAACTCTACCCTTCAATTTCCATGCCAGCAAAAGTATTTTGGAGATCCATTAAGGAAGCCCAGAGTCACAATAATTAGGATTTTCTCTAAAATTACTTTTATTCTTATAGCCAATAATGTTTTCTTTGTTACAAACTTCACATATGTTACATTGGTCCTATGATCTTGGGTTTGAATTTTGTAAATCTCCGGTGGTACTAATTTAACCCCAGTACTTTCTCATCATCAACGCAAAAATCATCCAAAAAAGTTTCCAATACAACACCAGACAAAGTGCCCTACTCAGCAATTTTGTTTTGAAGATGATTTGGCATAAACCATACTAGGAAATTACTTTTTTCTGAGAATATCTTGCAAAGCACAATAGAACATATCGGCTTATTCACTGAAGCGGCAGTAAAGTGGCATTCAGCATTTTAAATGCTACAGTAGTTTTAACTCTGGGTGACTGAAATGGTTTATAACAAATTCCTTTAATTTTGAAATAGCATCATCATCTATTGCAGACCTAGCACATTGACTTCTCACATACCTCAAGCGGCTAATACATTCCTAAATTGTGGCTGTGGGGCTTTTTTTACCTTTTAATTAAAACAGTATCTGTCACATTTTAGAGGTATTAAAGCTTATTAATAATAATGGTGACTCTTTTAATTATAACATTTTTAATGAGACCCTCAAAGCCATTAGAGTTTGTTGTGTCTGATCTGTTGTAATATTAAACTTCTCTCATTGCATATTTTCAGATGACTATGTGCACTTACTAAACATTATAGATAAAGTAGCTGTATATTTTTAGCAATCTTGAACTGCTACACAAACATTGCACATATGAGTTCCATGCATTTTTAATGCCATTAAATACATGCATAATACAATTCCCCCCTTTTTCCTAAATGTTATGCAAAAATAATACAATACTATGCATTACATATATTTCAGTTATATTGGTAAACAGTAACTAAATGCTTGTATAAAAATTCCATATTTTGTTGAAAGTACTTGTATTATCCCAGCTCAGTGTTTCGGTGTCACAGGAGCATATGAAAACAAGAAGATGGAGATTAAGCACATTTTTTCTCTGCACTTGAACTTATGCTATGAGGTAAAATACAGAAAATTGAGAGATCTAGCTATTTAAGAAATCCTACTCACTGGTCCCTCTTATTTCCCCCCCCCCCCCAACACCACTGTACAAAGACTGATAAAAAAAACACAGCCATCACACACCACCTATCAGTAAGTGATGAAATAAAGATAAGATGGATAAATAAAGTCTTCAAAAAATGCTCATAGTTTATAAAGCTGCTAATGGTGTTTATATTTCTCAAACAAATATTTGTACAGGTGGGTTACAGACGTAATACGTTCCCAATAATGTTTTTAGGTTGGATTTGTATGTAGCCCCTGAAGAATAATAATAATATTAATAATATCAATTCTATAATGGGTCATAGTAATGGTAGTAATAATAATATGGTATAAATCGGTAATAATCATAATTATAATAATACCCATGTACTGTAATAATAAGTTAAATAAACTATTGTGCTTTTTCTTTTAATGCAAACAGAACATAAAACAAAACTTATACAAGCCCGTTCTTAAATGCGGAATGCTGTAAATCGGGTCAAGATGTAACTCAGGGACCTACTGTGCAGAACCTCATATTTCTGAATTTTATTTGTAACTCGTAACATTAATAAAAATAATTGGAAAGAACATAGAATGAAATCAAAAATTCAAAAGAGCCTCACCTTTCTATAAGTTAGCTGCTAAAAACAGACGTTGCTACTTGCCCACACTTTTGCCACCACACCACACTTTACTGAATCTAGTTTAGTGCTGGTGGCTATGCAGATAGACATGGAAACAGAGAAAATACACATTATGTAAATAAATAAACATGAAAGGAAATCAGTTAGAATTTTATTTTTACTTGGAAAGCTTGTGAAGGAAGCATTATCGAAGAGCTTTTATTTTGTGTATTTAGGTTTTTATCATTTTCCCTAATTTTGTTTTTTATATGTTAGTAATAGTGGACTTTTTGTGTAATGTATATAGAGAATGTATTGTGTAATGTATATATAATGTATAATTTATATATATATATATATAGAGAGAGAGAGAGACCATGGGAGTTAGGGTTAATTTAGAATACCTCTTTAAACCTCCATGGTACTTAGGGGTTATTATAGTATACCATGGGGATCCTTACTAGATCTCTGTGACAAAGGTTATTTAGGGGAATCATTGAGGTTCTTTAAGGACTTCTGTGGCATTGTGTATATATATATATATATATATATATATATATATATATAAAACATATATAGTTGTGAGCAAACGAGTTGTTGCTAACGCTTGCGGGCTTGCATAGCGAGTTGTAGCCCTCGCGAAGCAAGGGTCGCAGTTGCTGGCAAGGAGCGCCGCAGGAGCTCCTTGCCAGCAACTGCGACCCTCGCAAACTTCACGTTATAACGCAAATAACATACGAGACACGTTACCACACATTACGACCTCGCAAAAAGCGCCCGCAACCCGCAGACATAAAAAAATGAAAAACACAATAAATACACACAACACATACATAAAAAGCTTACCTACAGCAATAGGGAGCATCCAGGACCTCAAAAAATGAAGTTACACCTTCATTTAACTCAAAATAAAAGAGTTTATACACTAAAAAAAGCAAGAGAACAAATGGCTGCCGAACAAAACGAAAACGAGGCTACAGCAGTCTAAACACTCAAAACACCACAAGAAACTCGCAAAACACCACAAAACACCTATGGATATTCCGCAAAAGACGCATACCACACATTTGCCGCCATTTTACAACAATGCAGAAGTACACAGCTATGGTAACGGTTCAGTCTCGCGCACGCACACTATTACACTGCACACATTCATCACGCTTACACAGCAGCTCCACACCACTAATGCTCCAGCAACATCAAAACAGATTGTCAGCTCTTCAACAGAATGCTTCAAAATAGATAAAGTATATTAATTTATTAATGTATTATTTATTTCATTATTATACACGAAACATCATTAGCTCACTTACAATTTCATTGCCGTCATTTTTTGACAGGCAATTCTCTAGTATATATATAAGGAGCCATAGAGATCCTTACAGGGAGTTAACTTTAGGTACCATGGAGGTCCTGACATATATGTTTAGGATAGGTGCAAGGAACTTTATGGCATATATCTTAATTATACATACCATGGAGGTCCTGCAGATAATGTGTAGATGGTTAAATATGTTTGGTAAGGGTTAATATTAAGGTGAGGGAAGCCCCAGGGGTTTTCTTCTCCACTCAGGAGGATGAAATGCCTGGGCTTCCTTTCTTCTTGGGATGAGGTTCCTTTCTGCTTGGGTTGAGGTCCATCTATTTACTGTACTTTAAGTGTGTGAATCCAGGGGATTCCTAGGCTCATAAGAGGTATGGGTATTGGGATCCCCCAAATATATGTCCTGTTGTATTCACTTATTAACCTATTAATTGTGTTGGATATAAGAAATCAAACATTATATCTGTCTCTATTGAGGGGTAATGGTGTTTTCAGTATCAAAATGCTCATTGTGTAAAGCCATGTCCAAAGCAATTGGAGTGGCTTGTAGGGGAATTTGAATGGGACGGTTTATTGTAACTTGATAGATCTATACGCTTTAACCTATTAAGTGGTGGTTTCACATAGTTTAAATCAAAGAGTGATTGTGATAGATAGTTACTAAGTTACAATGCAACTTGCACCATAACTACTACTTATATTGTCCTGGGGTCCCATTGATATGCGATTTGGCCAATTAAATAGGGCTCTATATAAGCACATAGCTCAAACTAACTAAAAACTTCTGTAAAAAAATATGCTATGCCCTTATATAGAACCCTATTTAATTGGCCAAATCGTATTTGAATGAGGCCCCTGGTATGAAACCATGTTATGCTGTATTCATAGGATTTTTATAGGGACTGTTTCTGGTGTTTTATGGTAGTTATTTACTTATTCAATATTTGTTAGTTCCATGTATTATTTGATACTGCACTTTTTTGTTGTATAAGGGACTGAGTATTTTATTACTTTAGGACTTATGGTATTATACTATACTGGCATTGCTTTTATTTACATTGGACAATTTTTCTTTATCTTTACCACCTCTTTGGCACCTAGTCCATACTTTTATTTTTAATAATCTCCTAGTGTGGAAGTTAATGTGCATTTTTTATGTTTATTTTTAAATAATTTTTTTTATTATTATCTCATCAGTCACCACTTTCTTAGTTAATCCATTATGGATTAAGAAATGATCTCTATTGCTAGTATACTTACTTGTACTACTTTTTTGTCAAATACCTTACTGTTTAAGAATGAATCTCTGTTGTTGGTATACTTACTTGCTGTTGTAACTCCCTTTATTATTTTACAAGTTGAAAGTTCCAGTAAAATCAGACATATCATATATTTAGATGGATAGGATAATCCCAGTTAGTGTGCTTTCTCTCATTGTTTGGTATTCTTATTTACCCTTACATCCTGACATCTAGTCATTTGTGCTCATTTTAAACATTTTCTTTGGGTAATTGTGGTTCATAACAAAAGTTAAACTTTACTTTACAATGATTAACTGTTCACACTCTTACACTTCATCACACATGGCTTAGCAAGGGGCGGGTGAGGAGGGTCCACCTCGTGCGGCACTTCTTTGTAGGCAGCAAAAACTATCCAAAACTGCTGCCAACTGCCAGTTGCCCTCCTGCCACATTCCCCATGCCCCCTCTCTCTCCTCTCTCCTATGAACCCTTTGACCTGTGAGAGGATGAGCCACCAGGGGGAGGAGCCGCCGACAGAGTTGTGCCCAGCTTGTGTCTGTAAGAAACAATGTGGCCATTCTGTGTCTCTAAGAGCTAATGTGCCCAGCCTGAGTCTGTAAGAACTGATATGCCCATACTGTGCCTGCAAGCGTTAATATGCCCAGCTTGTGTCTGTAAGTCCTAATGTGCCCAGCCTCTGTCTATAAAAGCACAATGTGCCCAGCCTGTTTATGTAAGAGCCTAATGTGCCTAGACTGTGTCTTTCGGACCCAATGTTCCCAGCCTGAGTCTGGAAGAGCTAATGTGCCAACCCTGTGCCTGTAAGTGCTAATGTCCCCAGCCTGTGTCTGTAAGAGTCAATGTGCCCAGCCTGTGTCTGTAAGAGCTAATATGCCCAGCCTTTGCCAGTAAGAGCTACTGTGCCCAGCCTGTGTCTGTAAGAGCTAGTTTGCCCACCCTGTGCCTGTAGGAGTCCAATGTGCCCAGTCTGTGTCTGTAAGAGGTAATATGCCCAGCCTGTGTCTGTACGAGACAATCTGCAGCCTGTGTCTGTAAGAGCCAATTTTCCCAGTCTGTGCCTGTAAGAACTTATGTGCCCAGTCTGTGTCTATAAGAGCCTAATGCACTCAGCCTGTGTTAGTAAGAGCTAATGTGCTCACTCTGTGTAAGTAAAAGCTAATGTACCCAACCTGTGACTGTAAAGGACAATCTGCATCCAGTGCCTAAAAGAGCCTAAGTAAAGAAAGTGCCTGTAAGAGACAATATGTATCCCATACCTGTAAGAGCCAATGTGCAGCCTGTGCGTGGCTGTAAGTGCCAAACATTTGCCTCTAAGAGCCAATCTGCCGCCGTTGCCTGTATGAGTCAATGTACATCCTGTGCTTACAAGAACCAAAGTGTAGCCTATGCATATAAGAAACAAATTTCCAAGCAATATCCTCTCTCCTCCTTCTCCTCCTCTACATCACAACTTTCCATTTGGCCCTTAAGTCCTCTCAGTACAGTGAAGTTACATTCTATGTTATCTGATGTAATTATTGTTTTTTTATTTATGCCTGTTTAGTTTTAAAGTTTTTTATCCCAAACAAGACCATCAGTTCAAACTAAAATGTGAAAATTCTGGGGTCCCAAATGGATTATTTCAGTTTACATTAATTCATATGGTAAATGTTTCTTTGTATCAAGTACAGCATTTTCATTAGGGCCCTCAATCTACTAGCTCCACCACTGGCGAGAAGGGGGGAGAGAGGAAGAAAGGAGAGGTAAAGGGAGAGGGAGAAGGAGGGAGAGAGAATGTAGAGAGAGAGAGAAGAGGGGAGAGAGGGTAAAGAAAAAGGGAGAAATTAGAGGGAAAAAGAGGAGGGAGAGAGAGGGGGAGAAAGGAGAGGGAGAGAGAGAGGGAAAAGGGGGGGAGAGGGAGAGAGGGAAATGGATGAGAGGGAGAAGGGAGAGGGAGAGAGAGAAGTGGAGAGAGAGTGAGAAAGTAGAGGTAATGAGAGAGGGAGAAGGAGGGAGAGAGAAGTAAGAGGGAGAGAGATAAGGGGGAGAGAGAGAAGCACTCCAGACAGGGTTCATTAAATATGTACTCTCACTCATGCACTCAAACATCATTGTGCACATTTGCATTCTCACTCATTTGCACTCACACTTACAAACATAGGGCCTTATTCAAATGATGGCCTCAAAACGTCTGTATCTCTGCAATCCCGTACTAGGTGCTATGGCCCCTTGACTACGTTGGAATTCAAAGGAACGGGGATGCAAGCCACCCCTTCATATGGCCGATCGCAAGTCAGGCAATCGGCCATTAGCTTTGGCGGGCTTGTACCTGATTGCGGGCGTTAGCCAATACTGTTATTTGTGGCAGCAGTCCGCCAGGCTTAAAGATTGAGTTGCTGCCTTGAAGGTCATCCAAGCCTGGGACTCTGGGCTTGAATGAGATTCAAGGCAGTAACCCGTTCTCCAAGCCCAACGGACTCGTGGCCACAAATGACAGTATTGGCTAGCTAGCAGCGATGTGTCATCCTCATGTTCACACCTTGACGCCTTCTGATTGGCTGGAATTTGATTGACAGCCATTTCAGCCAATCAGAAGGCGCTATTCTGTTTTTTTTTTACCTGAAGAAGCGCTAGAAGCTTAATCAGCATCGAAGAGCTCCTTCAGGGAGGAGCTCCGTTAGTTGTTTTTTTTTAAAGCAGCGTTTTTTTCAATGGCCCAGTTGGGGCAGAAGAGGAGAAGGACGAAGACATTGTGACAAGGTAAGTTTAATATATAGTATGTTTATTGTGTTTTATGTTGTTTTTATTTGTGTACTTATGTTATGTTTTATTTATTCCAGCTGGAGAAGAAGAAGAAGGATGGGGACATGGTGGAAGAGGAGCACCTAGTAAGTGGTCTTATTTATTCTATTTTAGGTTAGATTTAGTTTTTTTTTCAGTAATGTAGATAGGGGGTAATGTTTTATAGATAGGGGGTAATGTTTTATAGATAGGGTAATGTTTTGTAGATGGCGTAATGTTTTGTTGATAGGGAGTAATGTTTTATAGATGGGGTAATGTGTTGTAGATAGGGGGTAATGTTTTATAGATAGGGGGTAATTTTTTGTAGATGGGTTAATATTTTATAGATAGGGGGTAATGTATTGTAGTCAGGGGAATATGTAATGTAGATAGGGGGAAATGTATTGTAGTTAGGGGTATATTTGTAATGTATTTATTGCTGTATTGTAATGTTATGTATATGTGTGTATGTATTTTCTTTGCAGGTGCGCAATTTTTGTAATTTTTTTTGTAGTGGGGGGTTTGTGTAATGTTCTTTTTTTATTATTTGTAACAAAGTTTTTTGTTCCATGTAATTAGTGGGGTGGGGTTTAATAGGGGTTAGGTAGGTAGTGTTAGGTCAGTAGGGGTTAATAGGTTAGGCTAGAGGGTAGTTCGTTTAGATTTAGTGTAGTGTAGTGTAGTCCAAGAGGACCCTCATGTCACTTATGAGGTTAATATTAGGGTTCTAATTGTCCCATGAGGGTCTTCATAGACCCTTATCGGACTGATGGGGCTAAATAGAGGCTTATGCGGGTCTGTATAGACCCCCATAAGTGATGGGGTTAGATGGAAGCTTATGCAGGTCTGTATAGACCCCCATTAGGGATGGGGTTTAATAGGCCTAGAAGGGGTTAAATAGGCCCACTTAGGGTTAAATAGGTCTAGAAGGGGTTAAATAGGTCAGTTAGGGTTAAATAGGCCCAGTTAGGGTTAAATAGGTCTAGAAGGGGGCAAATAGACCCATTAGGGGTGGATAGGCCTAGTTAGGGTTATTAGGTCCAGATAGGGTTAAATAGGCCTAGAAGGGATTAAATAGGCCAGTTATGGTTAAATAGGGTTTAGTATGGGTTAATGGAGTATAATTAGGGTTAAGGGGTTAATGGGGTATAGTTAGGGTTAATAGTGTAGTGTAGTGCTTAGACTTTGTCATGAGGGTCCTGGAGGACCCTCATGGCACTTGTAGGGTTAACCTAGGGGTTAATAGTGTCCTATAGGGGTCTATATAGACCCCTATTGGACTGAGGGGATTATTTTAGTCTATATTGACCCACATGAGTGATGGGGTTAATTTTAGATGACAGGCTTGGGGGTAACCATTAGTGTGCTGCAGGCCCTTTAAGGACCCGTGGTGAGAAATTCAAACCCCGGAATTCTTCTGGCTTTAATTTTGAATTCAAGCCAGCGGTGGGAAATTTAAATGTCGTAGATGCTGCGGGGGTCCCGATCGGTCACTATCGGGACCCCTGCAGCAAGGCAAGGCGTTAATATGGGAAGCCTGCTGGGGACCCTATTGGGACCCCTGCAGCAAAGGGTTAATGTGGGGAGCCTGCAGGGATCCCGATCGGACCTATGCAGCAAGGGTTAATGTGTGCACATTGCAGGGGTCCCAATGGGGACCCCTGCATTATAGGGTTAATGTGTGCATCCTGCAGGGCTCCTGATCGGACCCCTGCATTATAGGGTTAATGTGTGCACCCTGCAGGGCTCCTGATCAGAACCCTGCATTATGAGGTTAATGGGATGGATGGTTTCATGAGGCCGCAAGGAAAGATAGTGGCTGCAAGGTTAAATAGGGCGCCAGCCGCAAGCCGTTCGGAGCCCTCAGCGGCAAGGGATTAGAATAGCTAAGTAGCTTGCGTCTACCCATTGCGGCTACTTATAGAGAAATGGTAGCATTAGAATGAGGCCCATAGAAAGAGAGTGTCTTTACTCTTAGGCAACCTTAAAGTTTTCACATAGAGAATACCAAAAGTGTAAGAAACATTTAATAAAGTTGGATACATGCAGTATTTATTTCATTATTGTAACTTGCAATAATACAAAATCTGGTTAAGGTTCATCAAGTAACTTTTGCAATTGGTTTACATTTTTCTAAATCAAAAAATCCCTGCAAGTTAGGATAAAGTAGTTAGAGTTAAAAGAGAAGAGAGCTGCTGCGGCAGATTGCTAAAGGGTAATGAGTCATTGTGGGATTTTGGATGTGTGATTTATGTGCATACGCTGTCCCACAATTGAGTTCATGACAATATACATTTGAATATTCATTTAACTGCTCTTGGCATGCTGTAGCCTATTAAGATCTTTTGTATTTAATATTTCTTTAATGAATAATTTATGACTGGTAGATGTATAATCTCCAACGGCCTCATTCAATTGCGATTTGGCCAATTCAATAGGGCTCTATATAAGCACAGAGAATATTTTTTACACAAGTTTTTAGTTAGTGAAGACCTTGCTTTTAGATAGAAGTTCACTAACTAAAAACATCTGTAGAAAACATTTGCTATGTGCTTATATAGAGCCCTATTCAATTGGCCAAATCGCAATTGAATAAGGCCCCAAATATTTAAAATCAATACTGAGCATCACACAAATTGCAAAGTCCTTTGTTGAGTATGTGATGGCAATTTCTCCATAGGAAATAGGCATCACAGCCATCAGCGATGCACATTGCAGCCCATGCAAAGTTTAGTGAATCTGAGGATTTAGTATTCATTGAATAATACAACTTGCCGTTCATCAAATATGCACAACAACAATGTATCTTGTTTTATTATGTCAAGCATTGTAAGAGTATTCAACACTGTTACATTTTGCATTTGGCATTCATTATATTAAAGTTTTTAATGGTATAATGACTTTGTCTAAATGTAATTGAGTTGGTATTGCTTGAAATGTTATCATACTTCATACATATCATACATATATTAATATAGAATTTGGGTCAGTTGCATAAAAGTCTTGTATATATGAGACAGACTGGTGCTTAACCCTTTGATTCTTAGAGATTTGGAGACTTCTTATGAGCAGAGAGATCATGCAAAATTTTAACATTGTATAGTGCATTTCTTTCTTCACAATTCTGTGAATATGTGTTCCTATGTACATAAGGAAACCAAATGTTGTTTTTTTTTTCCAGCAGAAGTTCAGCTTTGTACTGGCATCATTGTTTTATTGGCTAAGATGTTTTGCTTGAACAAAAATGTAATAAAACTAGTAAACGTTAAAAAAAAGTTCTCATTTTTACATTTGATATCTTTAACAAAATAAATTATAAGATTCAAAGTAAATTTTTAAAATATGTCCTGAATGCTCATAACATACTAGTACCAAATATATATGATTTTGCACTTATTTGTTGACTCCATAGGATAGAGAATGGCAAGAGTGTAACATGGTTTCTGAACTCGCCAGGCATAAAACATAGATTCAAAGCATTCATACATTACTGTCCCCTAACCTCAAAACAACCCTATAAAAGTATATCTTTTCTGAAACACACCCTATATGATTTTACGCTCTTATTTTACGAAATTACTAGAAAACATGCTCTTTGCAAAAAGTGGTATATTTTCTAATTTTTATAAAAACTTCATATTAGCTTCACATTTTTCAGCAAAATATGCATATGAAGTAATAGAAACATACTGTTTCCAGTGAGTGAAAAATTATATTGTAAATATTCCTCATTATCATTTTTAAAACTGCATTTTTTTATAAGTGGGTAGTGTGCAATGGCCCTTTACAAAACATTAACATTAGTGTCAATGGATGGTTTACTATTATTTCACAGAAAAAAACATACAGTATGTCATTGATAGCAGTGGAGATTTATTGGTATGCCTTTAAACATGTCAAGGAGCTCCCAAACTTGTGATCAGAGGATTGTATAGTGTCTCCATATGTGTCCCCTTAGATCCCACCATTACCGTCAGTGGGGAAGCATGAACTAATTGTGGCCAATTTGCATTTATGCACTCCACTACTTCTTATTTCTTCCGATCTCAGATGCTCAGTGATTTGGAAGGCATGCTGGGTTTTCTCGAGTGGCCTTAAACTGGCGGGATCAGATTATTTTTTAAGACATATCAACACATCCCATCAGCCCCAAATGTCATAAGAGCTTTTAGCATGGGTTACTACCAGTACTCCCCCTGGAGGTAATGGTGGGAGAGTATAGGGTACTGTACACTAGGTTTAAAAAGTATCTAATCACCCAGTCATTTTTACGATAATCTCAATACACAAATACATACACTGATAGAACAAACAGTTAAGTAATTTCAGAACTGAATGTACACATGTGTAAACTTGATGGAAAATGGACATGTGGTTAGAATAATTATTGTATTAAGTATGTGTATTATAAAAACAAAATTGTGTCTCTAAAATGCACTTTCATAATAAGACCCCTTTATAATCTTAGTCTTGGTGATTTATATTTTTGTTTTAACCCATGAGGGCATGTAATGTTTTTTGTTATGTGTTATAACTCTTGTACTAGTTCTTTGTGACTGGTTACAAAGAGGTACACACATCTGATAAATTATGATAGAGTGTTTCTCTTGAATTTTGTCTTTGATACTATTTTAGAAGATGGAAACACATACCATGCATGAAATGGTAGGAATCTGACAACCAAAAGGTGATCTGAGCAAACTACATGCTTTATGGTTCATAATTACCAAAGGTAAAAAATCAGGATGTTATCATCACAGCTGTAGTGCACTTTTCTACTTGAGCTGTTGTATTATGCTGAGGTGTCATTGTTTCTCCACTATGGGCCCTATGTAAAGTTAGGGCACTGCTGTAAACTGGCGGCGGGAGCATTTTTTCCATAAGTTCTTCACTAATGTAAATTTTTTACTCCTCCAGATTAGAGCACTCAGTGCAGAGGAATAAATCTTGCCTTTACCGAGACAGATTTCTGTGCAGGGAACAGCCAAACCATGCATGAGACAGGGCTGTAGGAGCCAATAGGAAATGGGACTGTCATAAATATTATAATGGGTGGGAAGTGCAGTACAACTGCTGTAACTGGCTACGGCACTGAAATATATATATATATATATATATATATATATATATATATATCACATATATCGTTGTGAGCATGCGGGCTGTTGCTCACGCTTGCGGGCTCACGTAGCGAGCTGCGGCCCTCGCATAGCGAGGGGAGCGGGCGAGGGCCTCAGTTGCTGGCATGGAGCGCCGAACGCAAACAACACGACACACCAATTACGACCCTTGCAAACTTTACCTCGCAACGCAAACAACATACGACACACGTTAACACACATTACGACCTCGCAACACTCGGATGCAACTCGCGAACATTGCAACATTCAAAACACAATACATACACACAGCACATACATAAAAAGCTTACCTACAGCAAGAGGGAGCATCCAGGACCTCAAAAATCCAACTTACACCTTGATTTCACTCAAAATAAAAGACTTTACACACTTAAAAATTTGATAAGCGACAGACAAAATGGCCGCCGAACAAAACAAAAACGAGGCTACACACGCAAACACCATACGAGACACGTTAGCACACATTGCAACCTCGCAAAAATCGGACGCAACACGCGAACATAAAAACATTTAAAACACAATAAATACGCAAAACACACACATAAAAAGCTTACCTACAGCAAGAGGAACCATCCAGGACCTCAAAAAAGCAAGTTACACCTTCATTTAAATAAAAATAAAAGAGTTTAGACACTAATAAAAATCGCTAAGCGAGAGAAAAAATGGCTGACTAACAAAACGAAAACGATGCTTCAGCACTCTAAACACGCAAAACACCACAAGAAACTTGCAAAACACCACAAGAAACTCGCAAAACACCACTAAGCACCTACGGATAATCCGCAAAGACGCATACCACAGATTGCCTGCGGAAGTACACCACTACGCTAACGGTTTCGTCTTGCGCACGCACAGTATTACACTGCACACATTCACCACGCTTACACAGCAGCTCCACACCACTAATGCTGCAGCAACATCAAAACACATTGACAGCTCTTTAACACAATGCTTCAAAATAGGTAAAGTATATTCATTTATTAATGTATTATATATTTCATTATTACACACCAAACAGCATTAGCTCACTTACAATTTCATTGCCGTCATTTTTTGACGGGCAATTCGCTAGTATATATATAATATATATATATATATATATATATATATATATAAAGTAATTGTTTTTTATTTATTAATATATTTTGATATTATAAAGATGTGACAATTGTATTTATAGATTTAATAAATAAAGATGTGTCTAATTTGTGTTAAATTATGATATATTTATAGACAATGCATTAGAGTGTTTGTTCCTAGGCAACATGGTTTTGTGACATGTATTAAACCCTTATTGTATTCGGTTGTGTGTTACTCTGTATTTTGTATCATCAAACAGGCTTAATACCAACATATCATATTTTTTAATTACACATATGTTTATATCAGGATGTTAAGTGTCAAATAATGTTGACATTACATAATGTTGTGCTTTTTGTTCTATACTGTCACTTTAAATGCTTCTGAGGAACTCAGAAAAGGTTTGAAAACCACTTGTGAGTCATCTTTGGCACTTGGAAATCTTTTTTCTGCTTTTTACAGTTACAGCAGTGCCCTGATTTGCGAGTGATCCATGAAATCTTATTTTTGGGTGTCAAAGTCTAATGGAGTAACTCGTAATTTATTGTCGCAAAAACTCAATGGAAATGTTCTCTCGCAATGTTTTAGGGATGGGTAATTAACATAGCTATATAGGATTTACTGCATAGTTAGGGCTTCCGTAAGTGCTTTTTCACAGATTTGCATAGGGCACTATTTTAGCAACTGAACTCCAGACATGTTGTCGGAAGCCCCAGGACCCCAAAATGGCCATTGTGTAACCTCAAAACCCTTCCCCTGTATCAGAAAATCACTTCTCAGTATCCATAACCTTTCACAAGACTCAAAAACAAGCCCAGATTTGTCATAATCCTTAAAATATATAACTGTAAATAGAATCTTGTGCTCTTTCACACAATGAAGAGCACTTATATACTGTATATAGCTACTGAAACTTCAACTGCCCAGGTCTATATATTCAATGTAGCAACATGTATGAAGTAGCATATGTTGGTGCTAGAGATGTCGCGAATAGTTCGCCGGCGGACTGTTCCCGGAGAACATAGCATGTTCGCGTTCGCGGTGAACTGCGAACATATGCAAGATTCGACCCGCCCCCAATACTTTATCATTGAGCAAACTTTGACCCTGCATGTCACAGTCAGCAGACACATTCCAGCCAATCAGGAGCATACACTCCCTTCCACACCCTTCTACCTCATGGACAGCAGCCATTTTGGAATCATAACTAACTTGCAGTCTTACTGAGAGGAGGTAGAGTGTAGGTGATACTGCATCAATAGGGAAAACCATAGCTAGGCAAGTTTATTCAGTGTCCAGTGCAGTGCTTAAGGACTCTTGTGCATTATTATTATTATTATTATTACTACTATATAATGTGTAAATGTACCAGCTGGGCATGCATTATTATTATTATTATTATTATTATTATTATTATTATATAATGTGTAGATGTACCAGCTGGGCATGCTCTTGTGCATTATTATTATTAGTAGTAGTAAAATACTACTACTAATAATAATAATGCACAAGAGCATGCCCAGCCGGTACATCTACACATTATATAGTAATAATAATAATAATATTAATAATGTAGAAGAGCATGCCCAGCCGGGACATCTAAACATTATATAGTAATAATAATAATAATAATAATAATAATGCACAAGAGCATGCCCAGCCGGTACATCTACACATTATATAGTAATAATAATAATAATAATAATAATGCACAAGAGCATGCCCAGCCAGTACATCTACACATTATATAGTAATAATAATAAGAATAATAATAAAGCAGAAGACCTCCCCTTTGCCCCCCCCACTCCCTCCCATGTGTCTCTCCCCCCCCCTCTCCCCTGTGTCTCCCCCCCACTCCCTCCCATGTGTCTCTCTCCCCCCTCTCCCCTGTGTCTCTACCACCCTTGCCTGTGTCTCTACCCCCTCTCCCTTCCCCAGTGTTTCTTTCCCCCCTCTCCTGTGTCTTTTCCCCCTTCCCTCTTCCCTGTGTCACTCCCCCCTCCCCTGTGTCTCTACCCCCCTCTCCCTTCCCGTGTTTCTTTCCCCCCTCCCCTGTGTCTTTCCCCCTTTCCCTCTCCCCTGTGTCTCTAACCCCTCTCCCCTGTGTCTCTACCCCCTCTCCCTTCCCCTGTGTTTCTTCCCCCCTCCTCTGTGTCTTTACCCCCTTTCCTCTCCCCGGTGTCTCCTCACCACTCCCTCCCATTAGTCTCTTCCCCCCTCTCCCCTGTGTCTCTACCCCCCACTCTCTCCTGTGTCTCTCCCCCTCCCATGTGTCTCTTCCCCTCACCTCTCCCTTACCCTGTTTCTCTCCCCCCCTCTGCCTGTGTCTTCCTCCCCCTCTCCACTGTGTCTTCCTCCCCCTCTCCCCTCTCCTGTCTCTTCCTCTCCCTCTCCCCTGTGTTTCCTCCCCCTCTCCCCTCCCCTGTTAGCTTCTATACGCATACATACATACGATAAGAAATCTGGGGGGGGTTAGCCCTTACCCCCGCACCCCCCCCCAGTTCCAACACCCATGTGTACTGTATAATATTGTATTGCATTATGTTATATTATATCACTAGCGACTTGCCTGGCACAAATGACGGGGCAATAATAATAAATAAAAAAGTTTGAAGCCATGGCAATGCTGTTTGCACACAATGTGATGCTTTTTGTACTCTGAGGACCTTCGGCGCTCATTGTGAGCCTCTTCCCTCATGTCCTTCATGTTTCGTGCTTTGCAACGATCAATCTTTGGCGCTCATCGCAAAGACAGATATATAAGTACAGTGTTAAATATATAATTTTTTTTGTGCAGTGTAAATTAAAAAAATTATTCAGGTCTCAGAGCATAATAAAGTGATTTAGATTTGTAACTGCTTTGAGAGTGCTATCGCTGGCAGCCAATGAGCAGTAATCCAGATATATAACTGCAGAGTAAAAAGTAAAACATTTTAGTGTAGTGTAAAGTCTACATTTTTATTTTCCATTACTAATTAATAGTTATTAAATGAATGCACGATAATAACTATTGTGAATGAACAAATGTATTAGGAAGTGCGAAGCGTTAATGTATGTAAAGTAACCGCAGTGTAATAATATGCTATTAAGCGTATTTCTTTTATATATATATTTTTTAATAATAATGAATTAATTACTAAAATACTTTACCTATTTGTAATTAATATATCCAGTGATCAATAACCTGAAGAGCTAACTAAAAAAGATTTTCCTAAAAAGCCGTACGAGGTAAAGATACACTATTAGCAAGGACGCTAAATCATCCACACCCGCTTACCACATACATATTCCCCGCCATTTTACAACACTAACTTACACAATGCGGAAGTTCCCAGCTACCCTAACGGCTTCCACTCGCGCATGCAGCCTATTTACACTACATACTGCACACATTGCTGACACTTACACACCAGCTCCACAGCACTGAAAACCTACATTGTATGCTGCAGGAACATGAAAACAGATTGTCAGCTCTTCAGCACAATGCTTCCTGCATATATTACTTACAAATAGGTAAAGTATATTCATTTAGTAATTATTTCATTAGCATACAAAAATACATATACACAAAAAAAACATTATCACATTAAACATAAAAGCCATTCACTGCGGACCTCACAACGAGCGCCAACGCTGCTCATAGCACACAAAGCCTTGCAATATGCGCAAAAAACACATCACCGCTGACCAAAGAATAACAGCAAAAGCGCCTATCAGAAAAAAAATACAACCAGCAGCCTCGCAATGAGCGCCGAAGGATATCCGACCGCCAACAAAATGAATGTCTCGTCCAAACCATTACCTGCCTTACAATCTTATTGCCGCCATTTTTTGACGGGCAAGTCGCTAGTAAATATATAAAGATCAAGATAATAAAAGTATCAGGAAATGTAACACAAAGATGCACGCGCGTCTGAATAATACGACAAATACGGATTTTTGTCATAAATGATATGATCGCAGTATTGGGTCATCAACCCTAAACACTGGAATCTGTTACATACAATTTACTGATGATGTCATTAATGGGCTTCAAGGGGGGGGGATCTCTTTTCATACTTTTTGAGCGGTGCAAATCCAACATACGCAGAGCGGAAACGCCACATCTGTGGGACACACACAAAGGGGTTCACTTTGGGAGAAAAAAACAAACAAATATGAAATATTTAATAATCATATTTTGATGTTACCAACATATAAGGAAACAAATCTGAGGTTATTATATCTAATAGTAGCAAGCCTGGGAGTACTGGGAGTAATAATACTGCAGCAGGAGGTCAGGACTAATGTCACCTATAGACCCCCAGACAGATAAAGGTCAGTACTAATGTCCCTCTATAGACCCCCAGTCAGATAAAGGTCAGTACTAATGTCCCTCTATAGACCCCCAGTCAGATAAAGGTCATTACTAATGTCCCTCTATAGACACCCAGTCAGATAAAGGTCAGTACTAATGTCACCTATAGACCCCCAGTCATATAAAGGTCAGTACTAATGTCACTCTATAGACACCCAGTCAGATAAAGGTCAGTACTAATGTCACCTATAGACCCCCAGTCATATAAAGGTCAGTACTAATGTCACTCTATAGACACCCAGTCAGATAAAGGTCATTACTAATGTCCCTCTATAGACCCCCAGTCAGATAAAGGTCAGTACTAATGTCCATCTATAGACACCCAGTCAGATAAAGGTCAGTACTAATGTCACCTATAGACCCCCAGTCATATAAAGGTCAGTACTAATGTCACTCTATAGACACCCAGTCAGATAAAGGTCAGTACTAATGTCACTCTATAGACACCCAGTCAGATAAAGGTCATTACTAATGTCCCTCTATAGACCCCCAGTCAGATAAAGGTCAGTACTAATGTCCATCTATAGACACCCAGTCAGATAAAGGTCAGTACTAATGTCACCTATAGACCCCCAGTCATATAAAGGTCAGTACTAATGTCACTCTATAGACACCCAGTCAGATAAAGGTCAGTACTAATGTCACTCTATAGACACCCAGTCAGATAAAGGTCAGTACTAATGTCACTCTATAGACACCCAGTCAGATAAAGGTCAGTACTAATGTCCCTCTATAGACCCCCAGTCACATAAAGGTCAGTACTAATGTCACTCTATAGACCCCCAGTCAGATAAAGTTTTGAAATGTTTCTTGGATAGCATTGGGGCTAAAGGAGGTTTGGCCATCAGGTAGTCTAAAGATACCATATATTATGTCCTCTCTTGGGGGGTAAAGACACTAATAATTCCTCCAATAAAATTCTGTTTTTTTATGTGGGCAAGGTCCCTGGTTAGCCCATTGGGTTATCTGTTAAAAAGAGTGGTGCAGAGACCGTGGGGGCTGTTAGCCTCCTTGTCCCCGTGTGGCCGTTTAGAATCCCTGCTGCTGCATGTTTCAGCTTTATTAAGGTGTAATTGTACAGCGCTTGACAGAAGTAGCTGCCTGTGCTGGGTCAGTTTGGCTTAATTGCTGGGCCCTTTTCCTGCCAAGATGGCGACTGTCAGTCCATGGGCCTCTATGTCCCCTTCACTACCTTTGTCCCCGCTTGTGTGCTTATTTGGCATGGCCCCCCTTTATATCTCCGACCCGTGGCCTTCTCAGGTCCCCCCTTCAATCTCTGAGTGTGGGTATGCGGGCTGGGGCGTTGAATCAGGCCTACCTTCTTCTCTGCTCGCTGCAAGATCAACAATACCTAATTTTTCAGGCATGTGTACATGCCTAATTTTTCTGGCCTCTGGTGCTGCACTGTGCCTTTAACAACCAAACCCCAAAAAAAGGCACATAACAGGGATTAAACTGATAGGAGTAGTACTACTTATCACACAACTCATATCTGGTGTAACAGTAGTGTACATTTAAAACAAAAAACATTTTCTCTACTGTAATAGATTGCATAGCAGTTAGTTGTCTGCAAGCGTGTGTGTCAGACCTACAGCGTCTACTCTGCCAACTACTGCAAGTGCACAGTGCCACTCATATCTGTTGTCACAGTAGCTTGGACGCATAGTACCAATCTGTCAAAACCGGTAATGATGAATGAGGTCTAGAGTAGCCTGGTTCCCTTATCCTCTACAGGTTGAGACCTAATGTTTGGGTGACTCCAGACCAACACATGAGTACAAGCAGCACACAAACTCAAAGCCGCCATCCTCCTCCTGGTCCAGCATCATCAGCCACATCAACCACTGCTGTCCTCCTTGCCCCCTCTCAACCATCCGCCACTGCGTCTCTCGCCTTGAGCAGTTCCTGCTCATTTGCCCATAGTCAGGTGCCTGTAAAGGACATGTTTGAGCGTAAGAAGCTAATTTCTCAAAGTGCCCCACAATTGAAGTGATACGACCAACAAAGCATCTTTTTCCATCTCACGGTTCTAAAAATCCAGGCCTTATACACGCCCCCTGATATGTGCTGTAACAGGTTTTAAACTGATAAGAGTAGTACTACTTAACACACCTTATAATAATGCAGAGAGAGGCAATGCAGTGAGAGGAGTCTGAAGAAGGGGAGTCAGAGGAGGAAGGTGGCTTTGAGGAGGTGGAAGACCAAAACGTCCCAGGGGGCTTGTTGTCACCTTTCGGGGACCCTTGGTGTTGTACGTGGCTGGGTGGAGGAAGAGACCTTCAATGACATCAGTGAGGACATGGAACGGGACATGGCTAGCTTGGTATCCAACCTTGTGCAAATGGGGAGTTTGCGGTTGTGCAAATGGACTGTTTGCGGTTGTTTGCAGTGCGTTAAACGGGGAGTTTGGTCTGTCACTGTGAAGCGGGTGTAACCCTTACACTACCTGATCGATACAACATCATACCTGATGTTTTAAAGCACGTTATTCCAAACAATTTAAGAATGTTAGGTAATTTATGCCCTTTATGGCTTAAAACCAGACTCTGTATCAACTATGTAATTTTCCGTGGGAGTTTTGCCATGGATCCCCCTCCGGCATGCCACAGTCCAGTTGTTAGACCCCTTGAAACAACTTTCCCATCACTATTGTGGCCAGAAAGAGTCCCTGTGGTTTTTAAAATTCACCTGCCCATTGAAGTCTATGGCGGTTCGCCGATGTTCGCCGGTTCGCGAACATTTGCGGCGGTTCGCGTTCGCGGTTCGCAAACCGAAAATTTTATGTTCGCGACATCACTAGTTGGTGCACATTGTTATGCCAGTTTGGTATTGCTATGCTGGTTTTGGTACTATGGTATCATGAATCCTTACCAAACATTATAGTTATTGCACACAGTTTTTTTTTAGACTCTGTATTTATTCCTATGCATGATTATAAATACTGACGTTATGTTTACTGGGCTAGATAAGTAAAAGGTCTTTATCAGCAGTGGCGGCTGGTGAACTTTCAAGTTGATGGGGCGGCAGAGCCAGACCTGACTCCTTCCCTTACACAGATTCCACCTATTTATAGACCCCTCCACTTGATGTCATATTGACCTTTTTATGCCCCTCCATCGATTTTATACTTACTCCACCCATTGAAATAGACTCCACCCTCTTCCTTTTTCTTTCCTGTTGATAATTTATAGATTCTTGGGATTCTGACAAACAATAACATTAAAATCTCTCTTCTGTTTCAACAACACAATACTCACTTTCACCCAATCACTTTGAATTAGCATATGGATAACCATATGAGCAGTAACACCACACCAAGGATTCAACGCTTATTACTGACCATTCACACACCTTTCATATCTCGTTCCATATGCACAACCCCACAACATTCATACTTTACTTACCACTGTGATGAAGATGAGGTACTGCTGCTTCTTCTCACTCTTCTTTTGCTGGAAAGAATCTCTGTTTTCTTGATGAGTTGTTGCTGCTTCTTCTTCTTCTCATTCTTCTTTTGATGCAAAGTGTCTCTCTTTTCTGGATGAAAATGAGGTACTGTTGCTTCTTCTCACTCTTCTTTTGTTGGAGAGTGTCTCTATTTTCTTGACGATGATGAGGTGCTGCTGCTTTTTCTCATTCTTCTTTTGCTGAAAAGTGTCTCTGTTTTCTTTTTTTCTTTTTTTTTTAACAAGTAATTTTTATTAGGCAATGGTAAATCACATCACAACGAATATACATCCGTATCCAATAGGTACAACTTTCACATATAAAAATGTAATTTTGTACTTTGTACCTGCTAATCTAGCTCAGGTGTTTGAAGTATCTAATTGTTAGATTATTATTTTCATAGTACCCTCTCCGGAGAGCTATCTGCCAAATCATATATTTTACTTCTTTTTTTTTTTTACTTTAACATATCATGGTTTCTCCAACTTATAACCTTGGTACAGTCCCATTCCCGACTGGGGAAAGGAATTAAAAAAAAAGAAAAAAAGAAAAAGAAACATTAAAATAAGTAAATTAATAATTAAATAAATCATAAAACAATTCTTTCATAGATTCATCAGGAAGAAAAAAGATAATGTCCAGTATCTCTTACCTCCGTCCACCTCCTCCAGGGCCACCCCCCCCAACCTCGCCTATTATTTAACGGCTTGTGCTTGTGCTGGACTCCAGCGTAATACTATGGGATTCCATTAACCATGGAGCCCAAATATCCATAAACTTAGGGATTGAGTCTTCTAGGAGATGGGTTATGCGATCGTTGAACAAGATAAAGTTTAACTTGCTCTTCACTGCCTGTAGGCTCAAGCTTGAGGACTTCCACTGTCGAGCAATATGGATTTTGGTGGCCAGCATCACAAATTGCAGTAGCCGATTCTGATGAGATGTTAGAAGCGAGCTGGATAGGCCCAGGAGGAAGATCTCTATGGACTTGCGTATTTTGATTTTAAATATTTTTGAAGCTAACTTAAATACTTCTGCCCAGAGTCTCCTCACCTCCGGACACACCCACCATATATGTAAAAATGTACCCGGGTCACTACAGCCTCTGAAGTACTTAGCGTCTTGAGTTAAACCCCACTTGAAGAGTTTAACTGGTGTGTGATAAATTCTGTGTAGGACCTTAATTGATGTCTCCAACACACTATAGTTTAATGATCCTCTGGTAAGTCTGCGCCAGCTCTGTTTTCAAACAGTCTGGTCTAGAGTGTATACCAGGTCCTCCTCCCATATTTGCATATATTTTGTTTTTAGTGACTTTGGGGTCCCATTAAATGCATCATATAACAAGCTTATAATATTGCTCGACAGTGGAAGATCCCTGCAAATTCTAACTAGCCTATTGGTTTCTGGGGCCCCTAAAGAATTTATTGCAGAACCTATGAAATGTTGCAATCTGCAGAATGTGTAGTGTTCTGTTAAAGGTAAGTCATATTTGTCTCTCATATACTCAAAGGTAACCACTGCCCCTTCTTGGTACCAGGCCCCAACAGTTAATAACCTCCTGGAGTTCCACCAATGTTTAGATGTTGGGGTTAGCTGTATAGTTAGAAGTGGGTTAGGAATGATAGGGGTGATGCTGGCTAACTTTGAGGCTACCCAATAAAGACAGGTCAACCCTGTCCATATCGCTAATGAATGTTTGATCATTTGGTTCTTTATTTCCCCCAGAATTTTACTTGGCTTAGAAAGCCATAAAATGGTGTCCCATGAGTATGGAAGCATCTGCAGGTTTTCTATAAAAACGCATAAAGGTCTGTGTTGAGAGGAGTGCACCAGGGGGATAAATGAGAGCTGTGCCGCTTTATAATACAATTTAAAGTTGGGGCATGAGAGCACCCCTTTGGTTTTATCTGTGTGCATGGTAGCTTTGGAAATCCTCAAGGGTTTGTAGTTCCATATGAATCTAAAGATCTGATTTTGGAATCTCTCGAGATCCCTATAAACAATTGGGATCAGAAGTGTGCGGAATAAATATAAAAGCCGGGGAAGAATATTCATTTTAACTGCATGAATCCTGCCTAGCCATGAGATTCTACCTTTCGACCATCTCTGTAGATCCAGCATCAGCTCCTTGTACAAGGGTAAATATTTTGTTTTATATAAATCTGCTAATTTACCAGTGATGGCCACCCCCAAGTATTTAATATGTGATTTAGGACAGGAGATATCAAAATTTTGCTTAAGATATTGCATCTCTGTCTGAGGGAGTGCAATATCTAGTGCTTCCGACTTAGCCGCATTTATTTTGAGTCCCGAGAGATTTCCGAACTGGGTAAGAATTCTTAGTAGTTCCGGTATGGAGGTGGTAGGTTTCGTGAGTGAACCTAAGAAATCATCCGCAAAGATACTGCATTTGAAGTGATGATGTCCAATCTGGATCCCCTGGATATCTGGATTAGATCTTATAGACTGCGCTAGCGGCTCTATTGATAGGGCGAATAGTAAGGGTGAGAGGGGGGATCCCTGTCTTGTGCCTCTTTGTACCTCAATTTGCGCTATGGAATCGCCTGGGAGTTTAAACCTTGCTTTGGGAGATCTATAGTAGGTCTCGATCAAGTCTATAAATTTCCCCCTGAAGCCAAATTTGAATAGCACCGCTCTGAGATACGGCCATTCTACAGTGTCAAAAGCTTTTTCTATATCTAAGGCCAGAAAGCAGATTGGGGTGCGGTTTTGGGACGCCCATGAAACTAAATTTAAAGTGCGCCTAATATTATCCCCCATTTGTCTGCAGGGAACAAATCCCACTTGGTCTTTATGAATGAGTCTGGGGAGAAATTGTGAGATTCTATTAGCCATCAGCTTTGCTAGGATTTTAATATCCCCATTTAGGAGCGATATTGGGCAATCATTTTTAACTTCTAGGGGGTCCCTACCTTCTTTGGGGAAGAATATCAAATCTGCCTGGTTTAATTCCTGTGGCATTTGATGGCCTTCTAGGATTTGATTGAAAAGATTTGTTAAATGAGGGGCCAGAGTGTCAATATATTTTTTATAGTATAGGTTGGTGAATCCATGCGGGGCCGTGGCCTTCCCATCCTTTCAGGCTGCTAATTGTTTTCCTAACCTCTGATTCCTCAACCTTCGAGTTAAGGAGCTCCCCTTCCTCCAAAGTCAGAGTGGGTAAATCACATGAGTTCAAAAAGGTTAGATTCTGTTGCTCTTGTTGATGTTGGTGTGGGCCTGAAGTATATATCTTCTGGAAAAATTCCTTAAAGGTTTTTTTGTATAAGATTAGGACTGGCCGTGACGTCGCCAGTAGAGGTTATAATTCAATACATTTTTGACTGAGAAATTTTACTTCTACGTTTCTTGGCCAGTAAGCTATCTCTCTTGTTAGCCTTAGCATAGAACATGTGGTTTGTCCATCTAATCACTTTTTCAGTGTGGTTTGATAATAGCAAATCCAGCTCCAGTCTAATTTTATCTATTTTGTTACGTAAATGTTTGGAAGTGTTGTGTTGATTTAATTTTTTTAATAAGGTTTTTCTTAGGGATTCTTCCCTCAATTTTGATTGTCTTTTGAATCTGCTTGCTGCTTTTATAAGAGAGCCCCTGGTGGAGGCCTTGTGTGCCACCCAGGTCCATCCCATGTCTGATTCTGGTGGGATATTGGTCGCAAAGAATAGCTCAAGATCATCCGCAATTTGTTTTCCCACCACTGGGTTTGACAGAATTTTTTCGTATAGTCACCAGCTGTATGGAGGCTTGCATTTCTGGCCCATTTCTACGGAAACGCTAACCTGGGAGTGGTCAGACCACGGGCACGGATGGTTATCTGCCTTATCTATATTATCTGAGAATGATGAGTCTATCAAGATGGTATCTATTCGGGAATACGTGCCATGTACTGACGAATAAAAGGTATACACCCTCTCACCCCGGTCGCAGTAGTCTCCATGCTTCTAGAAGGTGCAGGTCATTAAACAATGAGTTAATCTGTTTCAATTTGTTTGAGTATTTACTACCTCCATCTCTGCTTGATCTATCTAGATTAGAATCTAGAACCAGGTTGAGATCTCCCCCTAGCACAATCCTACCATGATCCACTGACCTTAGGTATTTGAGAAGATTTATGAATGATTTATGTGGGGTGGTAGTTTGCGAGTAGAATGATACCAGGGATATTTTGTACCCTGCAATGTGCCTGTCAATACTACAAAATTACCCCCTGAGTCTATCTTCCTATGGTCGATGATAAATGTAAAATGTTTATGTAGCAAAATAGCCACTCCCCCCTTTTTAGTGGGTTGGGAGGAAGCGTCAAAAACTGGGTATGCACGATGTCAAAATTTGGGGAGACTATTTTGCGCAAAATGAGTTTCCTGTAGGAAAATCACATCTGGGTCTAGGGGCTTATAGGACAGAAAGACCTTACGCCTCTTAAGCTGTGAGTTAAAACCCCGGACATTATGCGAAAGAGAGACAAAAGAAGTGTCTTTCATTGTACCTCCATGAATTCGAAGATGCTGTGCCTATCCCAGTCAATATCTCCGTCGCCCCATACCGCCCCCTTTATTTGAGGTCTGAAGGATAGCAGAGTTGGCCCTGGAGAAGGCAGAGGTATTGCCTCATGAAGCCTGGTATCTGGAACTAAAAAAAAAAAGGAAAGAAAAACATAACACAAGTAACCAGAACATGGTAACACATAAACTTTGGCTTTTCCTCAGCCCATTACTTAAGGCACTTACATGCCAGGGGAGGAAAACGGAAATTCCCATTTTCCTACTAATCCCCTCTACTGAGGAAGAGATATCTAGTAAACAATTGGTTGTAGATGTCCCAGAACTACTCTATCATTCCTCATCATAAAGCCTACTTCTAAGGACCTGATTTCCAGTTAGCCCTCTAACTATAAGCCTATGTAAAAGTTCTCCAGCATTTGGACCTGGCGATCCCTTCTATCAGTTTCCACTGTGTTTCATCTTTTCAGCAGTCCCATAGTGTCTGTTCAGTTTTATATCTTTGCTGAGGGTCCTGGAGACGGAATTTTGGATCTTAAAGCTTGATCTTGTTGCTCGGTCCATCGTCTGGACCTTTTTATTTCTTTCCATTGTCTTGCCGGCCTGGGAGGTAAACTTAATTCAGTGTTTCAAGTGCTTCCTCTCTGGTTAAGAGGTTCAAATCTAAGAGAACTGTGTGGCATTCGGCTAAGGTGTGAACAATGTGATTGGTCGCCCCCACTTGGAATGATAGGCTGAAGGGGAACCCCCACCTGTATTTGATGCCATTTTGAGTCAAGATTAACAAGGCTGGTTTTAGTTGTTTTCACTTTAGAAGAGTGGAGGGAGCTAGGTCAGCAAAAATCTGTATATGGGTGCTGTCAGGGCCCATAATTGACTGCGCCTTTCGTGATGCTGCCAGAATCAAGTCTCGTGTTCCCTGTCCAAGAAATCGAGCTATGACATCTTTTGGTTGCTTCGACGAAGTTGGGTTACCTAGGGCCCTACGTGCCCTCTCAATCTCACATGAGTCCTGGGGGTGGTCTGGCAGCAGATGGATAAAAGCATTTAAGTATGTTTTCAGATCTCCCACTGATTTTGGTATCCCTCTGAATCTTATATTATTGCGTCTTGACCTGTTTTCTTGGTCTTCTACCTTATTTTCTAATGTCAAGATATGAGAACAGTTCTGGGTTATATCCAAGCAATCTTTCTGTTGGGTATCTACAATCTGATCAGTTATTGTTTCCAGTATATGGGTGCGGTGCCCAAGATCTTGTAAATCCTTCCTGACTTCCTTGAGAGCCTTGTCAAAATGGGATCCAAGAAGGTTATTTAAATCGGAAAGAGAAATGTCCGACAATTTCGTAGGCTGTTTTGTGTGAAATGCATCTTCTTCCATATCTGAGCCTCCAGATGAGTTCAATGTGGACGTCTGCGGGGATACTCCTTGAGGGCAAATTCTGTTTTGATTTACCCATTTTGGAGTCCTGGTCCGTGAATCAGAACAGCGATCTGCCAAAATGTTTCAGTGATGTCACGTAGCCTTTCCGACGTTAGGGGGTCCCCTCCAGCCCAAGCCTATCAATTCACAGCATCAGGGGGGGGGGTTGAGCGGCCGAGCCAGTGGCCCTTGTGGGAAATATATGTGTTAGTGAATCTCATTTTGGGGGAGGAGCTGCCATATCTGGATTATGATGTCTGGCGTATGAACTGTAATGGTAGTTTTTTGGGTTTGTATATTCACCCCGTTCTCTTTTTGTTTTTACCGATCCACTTCGGTTGTTTTTCCCTCTTCGCGGGTGTTAGGGTAACTGCAATGCTCCTGTCTTTTTGCCGTTTTCCAGCAATTTTTTTATTTGTTATAAGACTACTCTGGCGGAGACTTCCCAGTTTATAGAGTAGGATGTCTAAGTTATGCTTTACAACCTTTACCACACTACCGTATGGTGCTGTAGTTCGCAGAGCAGTTCGGTTTAGATACCAATTTCATGTGTCTGGGAGTATAAGCTTCAACTTTTAAGGTATGGGAATATGCGTAGGCCTCAAGTCAGTACAATGAGGGAGTTCATAAAGGGGTCCCTTGCTCCCCTCTCTTAGCTTCTGCCTCTTTGTTGGTAGCTTGTGGTGGGGAGAACGGGTATGGGCCTAGGGCCCTGTAGCTTTTCTTCCCGTTTGCTAACCCCTAAAGATGTCGGTCGTTCAACTCGCAGGCTTTTTCTCCCCAAGATGGCGGCTCCCCTGTTCCTGCGCCACTGCTGGGCCTTTTCCTCGTCCTTCTCTGCTCCGCCACCCTGCGCCTCCATGAGCGCTCGCCTCCCCCGCTGGGTGCCTATTGGGAGACTCACCGATCCATAGTCGAGCTCCCAGGTGAAGACCAGGTGTGAGGGGGGCAGTCTTATAGCCCTAATCTCTGTCCGGATCGCGGAGCTGTTCCCGCTCATTCCTCCCTCTCTGCTGGCCCACTGCAGCATATTCTGGGTCGGGGTCTCCAGTCCTCATGTGTCCTCTGTCCGTGTGGTGCAGTTGGTCGGCCAGGGCCGGTGGGTGGCCGTTTTTTCTGCGTGTAAGCCTGGCCAGAATAGGCCCGAAGCCTCGTGGTCCACTATAAAATGTCTGACCCTGCTTGGGACCTATCTAGCTTTTCCCCTTGGCTTGCTGGATACGTGAGTGCTGAGCAGGGGTGAATTGGGGCAGAAGTTCCCTTTGAAATTGGGCTTTTGCCAAATTTGGTACCAGAGCTCTGCTTAGGCACGTCTGCTCAGCTCCCTTAGTGGCCACGCCCCTGTCTCTGTTTTCTTGATGATGATGAGGCGCTGCTCCTTCTTCTCGTTTTTCTTTTGAAGGAAAATGTCTCTGTTTTCTTGTTGAGGATAAGGTGCTGCTGCTTCTTCTCACAATTATTCTGCTGGAAAGACTCTCTGTTTTCTTGATGAGGTGCTGCTGATTTTAATCATTCCTCTTTTGCTGGAAAATGTCTGTTTTCTTGATGAGATGATGATGCTTTTCTTCTTTTTCTCATTCTTCTTTTGCTGCAAAGTGTCTCTGTTTCCTTGATGATGATGAGGTGCTGTTGCTTCTTCTCACTCTTCTTTTGCTGGAGAGAGTCTCTGTTTTCTGCATGATGATAAGGCGCTGCTGCTTCTTCTCATTCTTTTGCTGGAAAATGTCTCAGTTTTTTTATTAGGATGAAGTGCTGCTACATTTTCTCACTCTTCTTTGTTAAGTACTTCCATTTTCTTGATGAGATTAAGGTGATGATGCTCAGTTTCTTCATGCGTACACTGGTGGCATGAGTTTTCTTCTCACAATTGTTTGTATATTGATTTTGCACTGCGATTTTTCAAAGAAGAAAACTTCTCAATGTTTTTTTTTATGGAATTGTCGATCTCCAAAATAACTTTCTTTTCCATTGAGTGCATCGCTAATGCATTCAACTGCTCATGATGCTTCTCAAGAAGGTTTTTATCCTCTTCAACGTAGAGAAGCATATTTCTGATTTTGCAGTAGTCATTGGTGTTGTTATGAGCATTCTTAATATTTTAACTCTCAGTGAAATCATCCTGCAGATTATTTTCCATAAAAATTATGAACAAAGCAGCAGCACCACTAGAGACACACAATTCTGGCTTCCCATATATAAGTGACAGCTCAGTGTAAAATCTTTCCTTGTTTAGCAATGGATATGTCCGCACAGTGGCTTCCAGGGCTTCCATGGGAAAACAAGAGTCATGGTCCTAAACAAGTCACTTTGAAGCAGTTTGGCACTTATTAGATTATTTGAAAATGCTAAATATTTCTTTGTATTAACAACCACTATGTCACACACCTCTTTTGCAAGTTGGTTCAAGTTTGAGATATCAGTACTACACCTGCTTCTATCTCATCGACAGAATTACGAATTCTCTGGATGCAGCTGACAATTCTTTGGTGACTTTGTTGACAAAAACAATATCTGTGTCCTGTTTTTGAAGCTGACTGCAATGCACATCAACATGTGGCATTATACAGTATGATGAAATAATTGAAGGAAGTAAAGGAACTCCCTTTCTTCTAGCATTCAAATGAAGGCACTGGCTTCTCGTACAGAGCTTGTATCAAAGTTATTTCAACTTTCAATTTGCCTGAAACACTCAATAATCTTCTATGTGCTCGTAGATGACATTCACTGTCCTAATTTTGAAGTTCCAACAGGTTGGTGCAGTTCTGTTGGGAGATGGTGAAAAAAAAGATGATATGCCGGATAGGTTATTATTATAGTTATTATTATAGTTTATTTATAAAGCGCCAACATATTCCGTAGCGCTATACATAAATTAGGTTCAGACAATGATAAATACAGATTAACATTTAGCCAAGGAAGGAGGGCCTTGTCTTTGAGCTAGGAATCGAATGTCCATGGTGAATTCCCAAAGTACTTAGGATAGAAACTCGCAGACTTACAATGTAAGGGATAGTGAGTGGTAAAAGTGGGAGAGAGAGGTGATAAGTGTGTTAAGGTGGAAGGTGATACGCTTCTTTAGAGAGATGCGTTTTAAGTGAGGTTTTAAATGTTTTGAGGCAAGAGGATAATCTGGTGGAGCGAGGCAAGGAGTTCCAGAGACTAAGGGCAGTACGAGAAAAGTCCTGGAGGCGGGAGTGAGAGGAGGTGACAAGGGTTGTAGAAAGAAGAAGGTCATTAGCAAAACGAAGATGGTGGGTGGGTGAGTATTTGGAGATGAGAGCAGAGATGTAAGGGGAGCATTATTGTTGAGGGCTTTGTAAGTTAGGGTCATGATTTTACATTTTATTCTTGAGGCTAAGGGAAGCCAGTGGAGTGATTGACAGAGAGGTGATGCTACCACTTTTGTTGTGCTTTTGAATTGGCATTAAGAGGACATGACGAAACATAATCATCGCAAAATCCATGATTTTGTTTCTTGCAATTTTGGAAACTGCTGTTTCCATTACTAGATTGAGTTGGTGAGCATAACATGAATGTATAACAATGAATGCAACATTAGGGTAGACGATCTTTATTATTTTTTGTACTCCTCCAAGTTCTCCACGCATCACACTGACACCCTAGTAACTTTTAGTTTGTCGTGGACTCTGTGAGAACAGTATTCAGATTTACCAGCAACACAGTGGCTATCGATTCTGCATAATTTTTTTTTTGTTCCGTGAAGACAAAGAATCTTTCAACAACCCTGTGTTTATCGTTAATGTGTCAATAAACTAAAACTGATTGTGTCTTTGTGGAGATATCAGTCGTGTTATCTACCTGTATTGCTAAAAACTTTGCTTCCTTACACTGTTGGAGAATACTTTCCTTGGTAACTTCAAGCATGCAGTTCAGTAGTTCATTCTGTACTGTTTTGGAGGTACCCTTGAACACAGTTGCATTCTTCAAATGGTGTTCAATTGCAGTATCGATGCTGGAAACAAAATCCTGGATTTTGTGACGATTCTGTTTCTTCATGTCCTCAATGCCAATTCAAAAGCACCACAAAAGCAAACACAATATATTAACTTGGAAAGCATGTACCGGTTCTTGTCCACTTCTTCATTGTGTTTTCAAATACTGGATCTGTATCCTTCATCCAGTTGAGTTGCAATGTTGACACCTCCAAAAAGCGAGGGCCGCAGTTGCGCACAGCAACCGCGGGCCTCGCGAAGCAAGGGCCAAGGTTGCGGCCCGGCAATGAGCGCTGAAGGCACTCATTGCACTGTTGGAGATGTGCGCCACAGACGCTCATCCCGATGACACGAGGGACTTTGGCAATGAGCGCTGAGCACGTACATGGACTGCGGGGCTCGCAACAATACAATTCTAACGTCCGCCAAACTGTAAATACCTGAAAAAAAAAACAGAAATATGACTCAACTTACACACTAGTGCACAGCACAGGGGGAGAGCCAGGAAGCCTTTGAGTGAGGTTTCAAGTTAATTTGCGTAATATTTTGCATTTTTTCACGATCGAAAATCACTGAAGCAAGAAAAAAAAGGTGTCCGAAAAAATTAAACAAGACGAAAAAAATTAAACAAGCCGAAGGACGTAAAAAGAGGACGAAGGACGTAAATACGAGCCCTAAGCACTAAGACTTAAAGCAAACCAGTAACACTTAATACAAGGCAGTAACATTTAACTCAAGCTAGTAACACTAAACCCAAGGCAGTAGGCCCCTAAACTACACAGGCCTATAAAGTACATAGGGGGAGTGGCTCGCAATGAGCACCGAAGACGCTCATCGTGGGGGTCGCAATGAGCGCCGAAAGGGATATTGCAAAGTTGGAAAGGTGCGGATTGCCAAA
The DNA here is from genome assembly GCA_027410445.1 of Discoglossus pictus. Lineage (NCBI taxonomy): Eukaryota > Metazoa > Chordata > Amphibia > Anura > Alytidae > Discoglossus > Discoglossus pictus. The sequence continues at coordinate 367,698,591 of CM050164.1, read as the reverse complement.
AACGGCAATGAGCGGCAAAGCTGCTCATTACAGGGCTCGCCATGAGTGCCAAAGGCAGTCATGGCGGGGCCTGTAAAGTGGACGAGGGAAGAGGCTTGCGATGAGCACCGAAGGTGCTCAGTGCAGGGCTCGCGATGAGCGACAAAGTTACTCAGAGGGGCCATAGCCTTGCATTGTGTGGCAAACAGCATTGCCTTGCTTAAAATGTTATTGCCGTAATTTTTTGACGGTTAAGTCGCTTGTATGTATATATGAGTGTACATAGAAGATTATATATGGGCTTTACACAGTGTCTTATCACTGATGAAGCAGCAGGATTGGCAGCGAAACACTTTTGATTTTATACTGTATTGACCGGACTACAATACATTTTTTATCTATGAAATATTTTATTATTATATTACTTATTTAACTAAACTGTTATTTTATTACAATACTATTGTGTGACATCAGTATTCACATACATCAGTGATGAGGGAGTGCATAAACGTGGGACCTTGATCCAATGAGTACCATAGAGAAGAAGCGTTAATGATACCTCAATATACCGTGCATGTCCTATTTAATACCTAAGAAATCTACACAAAGATTTTGCGCTGTTCTCCCCCCTTTCTTACCTTATTGTTTAATCAACAAAGATAAAGAACATGCTAGGTAGCATAAGCCATTATTATGCAGATAATAATCTTTTTTTGCTGTCACTGACTCCTGGTGATCAAGTATATCTGGTTATCTCTTACAAAAACAATTGTATACTTAAATGAACCCTGGAAAATATTTTGTGCTGTGGATATTTGATAATGTAACGCTGTGTTTTTCTTTTTTCAAATGAAGCTTTGAAAGCAGAAATAATAATGGATTCAAATGTTTAACTGGGTGGTTGTAAATGAACAGTAAATATAACTCTATGATTTACACTTGCCTGCCAATGCAATATACATATGTATGTACATTCTGTACACTTCCTGTCCGTTTCATTAAGTTTAAACAGCTTTTACTTAATATTTTTTCATGCAAAACACAACTTTGTTAATGTTTAAATTATGTTCTTTTAAATGCATGAAAAAAAATGTACTACACGAAAAACATTTACAGCTGTGTAAGTTTGGAGAGCAACATTTTCTTGGGGGAAAATCTGATTTTATGAGTACAGGAATCTATGTTGTGTGTATTACATGAACTCCTCACAGCTGAATCACGTTTTTTTTTTTTATTTTACTGTGAAAAAACACAAGAAATTCTAATAACTGAGCCCTCTCTTTTCAATCCAGGGATCTTCCTGACTGATAACTAGAGGAGGAGGGTCCAACAGCCCCATTAAATTTGTGTAAAACCCGTATCCTGTAACGGAGCCCGCAAGACTTACAGCGATTAAATTGGTCTCTTAAAGCTACCCGCAAAAGAACTGCGGGTTACAGGCGGAAAAACCCTACTGGATGTCGAAATCTTAACTCAGTTGGCGCAAAACATTTGATCGGTTAAGCCTGTAACTGTTACGTTCGAAAATTGCTATTAAATTGCTACGATTTCCCAAAGACGCCCTGGCATTCAAACCAGTAACCCGCAAATGGAGGCAAAAATATTACGGGCTCCAAATAGGACCCTCAAAGGGTTTACCGATAAGTTTTCAACACTATAAAATACATTATAAACACAACAATGGACTTTAAAATATGGGGAAGGCATGGAAAGTCATTACAATTACTTGTTCAATAATCCGCTAGACCAGTGGCGGCTGGTGAACTTTCAAGTTGGAGGGGCGCCAGGGCGAAACATAGCCACTCCCTTTTTTCAAACCACACCCATTTTTATAACTCCTCCCCTGACGTCATAATGACCTTTATAAGCCCCGCCCAATGACCTTATACTTGTAAAGCCCATTGAAATACATGATCAGCAATGCAGAAATGTCAAGAAGTAAAGTAACAATGTGTTAAATTCATTGGTATACAATATAGATTGAAAAAACTCATGTGACAAGACTACAGCAATATCATAATTGCACCTATACGCATTAACAGAAAAATTAAAGCAGTGACACCTACCATTAGTCGGCTCTTCTTCTCAGGGTATTCACGTTCAGTAAGTTGACCAACGAGTACAAACAAATCTGCTGCCACATAGGGTTTGCACCTGGGGTTGAAAGAAAACAAGCAAATCAATCAGACCATTCAAGAACAAAACCATAAAAAACAAAAACCAATAAAAAACATTAAAAGACCAAGTGGAACCATATAGGCCCCAAACATACCTTAGAAGACCAAGTGTGACCATAGGCCCCAAACATACCTTAGAAGACCAAGTGTGACCATAGGCCCCAAACATACCTTAGAAGACCAAGTGTAACCATATAGGCCCCAAACATACCTTAGAAGACTAAGTGTGACCATATAGGCCCCAAACATACCTTAGAAGACCAAGTGTGACCATAGGCCCCAAACATACCTTAGAAGACCAAGTGTGACCATATAGGCCCCAAACATACCTTAAAAAACCAATCAGCACTGTATAGGCCCAAACCAGTGGATCTTGGGATTCAAGAAAACAACAACATTTCACTTCTGTTTAGACAACACAATAATCAATGTCAAACAAACACGTTGAATTAGCATATGGATAACCATATGAGCAGTAACGCCACGCCAAGGCTTCAACAATTGTTACTGACCATTCACACACCTTTCATATCTTCTTCCATATGCACACCCACACACCATTCATACTTTACTTACCACTAGTTATTTTTGGTAGTTCGGTGGTGCCATTTCTGAGAACTTTACGTACCCTTGAAGGTGCCTCCAATTCCTTCAAACCAATGCATTCAACCGCTCCAGGGCCATGGTGCTTCTTAAATACCTTTTTATCCTCTTCAATGTGGAGAAGCATCTTTCTGTTTCTGCAGTTGTCTTCGATGTTGTAAGGAGGATTCCTTATAGCTTCACTGTCTCTGTGAAATCATTATGCAGATTATATTGATGGTAAAGTTGGTGCAGAGCAACAGCACTCGTACAGACATGAAATTCTGGCTTCTCGTACAGAAGTGACAGCTACCCTTGGAAGTGCCTCCAATTCTTTCAAACCAATGCATTCACCCGTTCCAGGGCCATGGTGCTTCTTAAATACCTGTTTATCCTCTTCAATGTGGAGAAGCATCTTTCTGATTCTGCAGTCGTCTTCGATGTTGTAAGGAGGATTCCTTATAGCTTCACTGTCTCTGTGAAATCATTATGCAGATTAAATTGATGGTAAAGTTGGTGCAGAGCAACAGCACTCGTACAGGCATGAAATTCTGGCTTACCGTACAGAAGTGACAGCTACCCTAGGAAGTGCCTCCAATTCCTTCAAACCAATGCATTCAACCGCTCCAGGGCCATGGTGCTTCTTAAATACCTTTTTATTCTCTTCAATGTGGAGAAGCATCTTTCTGATTCTTTAGTAGTCTTCGGTGTTGTAAGCAGGATTCCTTATAGCTTCACTGTCTCTGGGAAATCATTATGCAGATTAAATTGATGGTAAAGTTGGTGCAGAGCAACAGCACTCGTACAGACATGAAATTCTGGCTTCCCGTACACAAGTGACAGCTACCCTTGGAAGTGCCTCCAATTCCTTCAAACCACGCCAAGGCTTCAACAATTGTTACTGACCATGCACACACCTTTCATAGCTCTTTCCATATGCACACCCACAAACCGTTCATACTTTACTTACCACTAGTTATGTTTGGTAGTGAGGTGGTGCTGCTTAACGCAGTTTATCTTTGCACACCCTGGGGGTATGCATTCTTCTTTGCTTCAATCACTTGTATTTAAATTTTGCACAGCGATCTTTCAAAGAACAAAACTTCTCAATGGTTTTTTCATTGAAGTCTGGGATCTCGGAAATCAGTTGCTTTTCCATTGAGAGCATCGCCAATGCATTCAACCGCTCCAGGGACATGGTGCTTCTTAAAAAGGTTTTTATCCTCTTCAATGTGGAAAAGCATCTTTCTGATTCTGCAGTGGTCATCGGTGTTGTAATCAGGATTCTTAATAATTTCACTGTCTCTGTGAAATCATTCTGCAGATTAAATTGATGTAAAAGTTTGTGCAGAGCAACAGCACTTGTACAAGCATGAAAATCTGTCTTCCCATACAGAAGTGACAGCTCAGTGCGTAATTGTTCCTTCTTCAGTATTGGATATGCTTGCACGGTGTCTTCCAGAGCTTGGGTTGGAAAGCAAGTGTCATGGGTTTTATACAAGTCACTTTGAACAAGTTTGGCACTGACTAGGTGATTTGAAAATGAAAAACGTTCTTTTGCATGAACCACCACTATGTCACATACCTCTCTTGAAAGTTGTCTCAAGGTTGAGATCTCCGCACTCCGTCTGTGGACTGTTACATCGCTCGGCAAACTTGCTTCTATCTCGTCAACAGAATTACGGATTTTCTGGATGCTGGCGACAAAGTCTTCTGTGACTTTTTGGATATAAACAGTATCCGTGTCTCGCTTCTGAAGCTGACTATAGAGGATGTCAACATGTGGCATTATTAAATGAAATAATTTAAGGAAGTAAAGGAACTCCCTGTCTTCCAGCATTCCAATGAAACCGGCGGCTTCACGTACAGATGTTGGATCAAAGTTTAGACATGCTTCAATTGTCTGGAAACACTCAAGTAGCGCATCTCTGTTCTCGTAGATGACGTTCACAGTCCTAACATTGAAGTTCCATCGTGTCAGTGCACCTCTTGGAAGTCTTCTACCAACTACCTCATCCAGAACTCCAGTCCTTTTTGGAGAGCGTGAAAAAAAAGATGGTATGCTGCCTATGTTGGAAAAAAAAACTCGAACTCTTCCAATCCTTGAAACTGCTTTCTCCATTATTAGGTTCAGTTGGTGAGCATAGCAATGGACGTAGTGTGCGTTCGGGTACACGTCTTATATTTTTCTTTGAACTCCTCCTTGATCTCCACGCATCACACTGGCACCATCGTAGCTTTGAGCTATGAGTTTCTTCTTGTCTTCTGGCTCTGGGAGAACAGTATTCAGACTTTCCAGCACAACAGCAGCAATCGAGTCTGCATCCGTTGATTTCATTTCCGTGAAGCCATCAAATCTTTCCACCACTTGATGCTTCTTGTCAGTGTAGCGATAGACTACAACGCACTGTTTCCTAGCGGAAATATCGGTTGTTTCATCCGCTTGGATTGCCACAAACTGTGCTTCCTTAAGCTCTTGGTGAATCACTTCCTTAATTACTTCATGCATGCAGTCCCGTAGCTGATTCTGCACGGTTTTGGACGTGCCCTTAAACAAAGTTGCAGTCTTCAAATGCTGTTCCATTGCACTATCGATACTGCCAACCAAATCCACCAGGCCTCGAAACATGTATAGTCACATGTCACACGCACATTTATGTGTGTAGGCCCAAAAAAGAAATAAGGTTCATTTAACAAAAAACAAACAAAACAAGTATTTTTATATCAAAAAGCCATTTATCTATAGTGACATGTCACACGCACATATATGTATCATCTATAGTCACATGTCACACACACATTTATGTGTGTTGGCCAAAACAAAAAATAAGGTTCATTTAACAATTAAAATATGATTCATGTATAGTGATATGTCACACGCACACAAAAAAATTACATTCAACTCTGAAAATGTGCTTCATGTATGTGACATATGTGTGTAGCCACAGCAACAAAAAAAAATGTTAATTGAAAATAATTACAGAAGTATATTTAAATTACATTAATTTACTGCAATTCAATAGATCATGTAAAACTCAATCTTTCTACTTTTAATATTCAAACAGACTCTGCATCAACAGCGTCACTCAACAATTTGCACCGTGCATTGTGAAGCACAATCCCTTTTAAAGAACACCAACAAAGAAGAAGAGGTAAGATACAACAAGACATTATATGCTGAAAAGGCCATGCTTTGCTAAATAAAAAATAAAAAATATACAATTAACCATTTCACTTTATTTTTCAAACAGACACTACAAGAAGACCGGCGGATTAAGATTGGCAGGAGGGGACCCTCTGTCATTCCACACTTCAATCAAGGTAAAGTATTAAGTATAAAAAAGAAACGAACCATGAGCCTCATTCAATTGTGAGTTGGCCAATTGAATAGGACTCTATATAAGCACATAACATATTTTTTATTCAGAACTTTTTAGTTAATGAACTTCTATCCACAATCAAGGTCTTCAATAACTAAAAACTTCTGTCAAAAAATATGTTATGTGCTTATATAGAGCCCTCTTCAATTGGCAAAATTGCAATTCAATGAGGACCTATATATCTTTAATGGCCGAGGGCCTCATTTAAATGTGATTGGCCCATTTCAATAGGGCTCTATATAAGCACAGAGCATATTTTTTAAATTACGTTTTTAGTTAGTGAAGACCTTGCTTTTGGATACAAGTTCACTAACTAAAAACTTCTGTCAAAAATATGCTCTGTGCTCATATTGAGCTCTATTCCATTGCCCAAAATGCAATTAAATGAGGCCCCGACAATATAACAAATGCAGCAACCAAAGGCCCTCATTCAATTTATATTTTGGACAATTCAATAGAGCTATAAATAGGCACTTTTAGAGCCCTATTGAATTGGCCAAACTGCAATTGAATGAGGGCCAAAGTATGCAACATATGGTACACACAAAGTGGTGCGCAAAAAACAGGATTGTACAAAAACTCACACAAACACATAGAAAAGTAAATTAATATTCTTTTTCAATGTTTAACAACCTATAAGACGTAAAAAAAAGCCTACATAAGCATACCAAAAGTGGTGCGCATCAAAGAGGATTGTACAAAAACTCACACAAACACATAGCAAACTACATTTAGATTCTTAATTAATGTTTACCAACTTATAAGCAGTAGAAAAAAGCCTAAATACCCATCAACTAAATTGGTGCGCACCAAACAGGATTGTATGAAAACTCACACAAACACATAGCAAACTAAATTAATATTCTTCTTTAATGTTTAACAACCTATAAGCCTTAGAAAAAAGCCTAAATAAGCATACCAAGAGTGGTGCGCAAAAACAGGATTGTACGAAAACTCACACAAACACATACCAAACTACATTAATATTCTTTTTCAATGTTTAACAACCTAAAAGACGTACAAAAAAGCCTACATAAGCAAACCAAAAGTGGTGCGCATCAAAGAGGATTGTACAAAAACTCACACAAACACATAGCAAACTACATTTACATTCTTAGTTAATGTTTACCAACCTATAAGCATTAGAAAAAAGCATAAATAAGCATAAACTAAATTGGTGCGCACCAAACGGGATTGTAGGAAAACTCACACAAACACATAGCAAACTAAATTCATATTCTTCTTTAATGTTTAACAACCTATAAGCCTTAGAAAAAAGCATAAATAAGTATACGAAAAGTGGTGCACACCAAACAGGATTGTACGAAAACTCACACAAACACATACCAAACTACATTTATATTCTTATTTAATGTTTAACAACATATAAGCCTTAGAAAAAAGCCTAAATAAGCATACCAAAAATGGGGCGCACCAATAGGATTGTAGAAAAACACAGAAATAATGTCATTTTTTCCTTAATACAAATACATACAAATAAAATAACATTTTCATTTTTATTTTATAACAGATACTGCGTCAAGAACATAAGACCAGGAGTTTCAACTGAGGACCAGACCAGCGGACGAGGACTTTCAACAGAGGACTACACCATCGGACGAGGACTTTCCACAGAGGACCAGACCATTGGACAAGGACTTTCAACAGAGGACTACACCATCGGACGAGGACTTTCAACACAGGACCAGACCATCAGACGAAGGCTTTCAACACAGGACCAACAAAGATTCTGCTTGAAATCAAACTTCAACCAAGGTACAGTATAACAAGTAAAAAAAGAGAAAAATAAATAAATATCTTAGCTTTGCATCGATGTCAACAGAAAATAAAATTTAAAATAAAGCACCAGTAACTATAACTGTTAAAAAAATATAACTAACAAATTTTTCATGTATCTCTTATTTGTCTTTTAGGGCCTTTAATCTTTAACAGTAAATAAAAACTTCAATGTAGCCTGAAAAAAAAAATTGCATATTCCAAAAAAGGCTCAAAACACAGACTCTATACAATTTGTCATTCTAAAATTCCAGTCATAGACCCTCATTTAATTGCCATTTGACAAATTTAATAGTGCTGTACATAAGGACATAGCATATTTTTTAAAATACCTTTTTAGTTAGTGAAACACTTGCTTTTGCATACATGTTTACTAAATAAAAACTTCTTTAAATAATTCTCTGATGGCCTTATTTAGACCTCTATTCAATTGACCGCATTGAAATTGATTAAGTATAAAATGTAAACACACTGTTGATAACAATTTTTCATCAAAACAAACTTAACATCTCAAAATAAACTAATGATACATTATTTTATTTTTATAGATTAACATGGCTGATAATGAGAGTAAACAGGAAAAGAAAAGACGCCAAGCTAGAGAACGACGACAGAGAGCAGACAGCCAGCAGACACCGGAGAAGAAGGAAATTCGACGAGAAAAAGAAAGCAAAATAATTGCAAGCAAAAGACTGTCACCTGCAGAAATTAAAGATATGTCAAAAAAAGCAACAAAGCAAATAAAGCATTTACAACCTGTTGCTCAAACATCAGATGACATTTTACCAGAAAAAATACAACAGATACCAAAAAAAGCAACAAAAAAAACAAAGCATTTGGAACCCGTTCATGAAACATTACATGACATTTTACCTCAAACAATACAACATATATCAAGAAAAGCCACGGAAAAAACAAAGCATTTAGAACCTGTTGTTGAAACATTATATGACATTTCACCTGATGAATATGAAAGTCAAAATCCAATATGCTTTGCAAATTGTCCTTTACTCAAGTCTTTAGCAGTAGAGGTTCATAGTTGTAGGGACATGACTACTCAATGACAGTTTTGTGAGGCTTATTATTTTAAACAGGAGAGACCCAGAGATGGCCAATTTATTAGTTGCTGTCAAAAAGGCAAGTTCAAACTTCCAGAAAGGAAAGAATTTCCTATCTATTTATAAAACATTATGACTGAACCTACTTTTCCAAACTACAAAAATTTTAAAACAAACATAAGATCCTACAATAGTGCCATATCCTTTGCATCCATGGGGGCAACATTAGCTGCTAATGTACCAGGACATGGTCCTTACTGTTTTAAAGTACAAGGACAAATTTATCATCGCACTTCCCATTTACATCCAGAGGAAGGAGATCAAAGAAAATTCGCTCAACTATTTGTCCTAGATACAATGGAAGCTGTTGACCAACGTATGCAGATGGAAGAAAATAAAAAATGCTTACACAGTGTTTTTATAGAGCTAAATAACATTATGGACAACAATCCCTACAGTAAAGCTTATAAAAAATTGGCTGAAGTAGAAAATGAACAACTACTTCATGCACAAAGACATCAATTACCAATGCCCAAGGTTAATATGGTGCTTAAAAGAGACAGACATACTGATAAACGTCGTTATAACTTGCCAACATCAAATGAGGTTGCAATGGTGTTTCAGAATGATGAAGGAGAACCACCATTTAAAAGAGACATTAGAATATATCCAAGAAATGAGGAGCAACCGTTCATTAATATGAGTATCTTAAGTCCAAATTTAGATCCAATGACATATCCCATCTTTTTCCCACACGGAGAAGCAGGTTGGCAACCAAAATTAACTCTTCCCAGTTACCCAAATGCTAAAGCCAGAATCCGAAATGATGTTTCTATGCTTGAATTTAAAGTAGCTCAAATTGCCATTCGCAATGTGTTTAATCCAATTTTATGTGGTGGGAAACTAACACAACAATAGATTATTGATTCTTATTTTCAAGATGAGGCAAATAATTTAAACTTTATCAAATATCAACAAGATAAACTCTGTGTAGAACAATATTCTGGATTAATGGACTATGTTGCTGACGTGGCTACAAGCAGAGACATGACAGCTGGCAAAGCCATCATTTTACCATCTTCCTTTCAAGGATCTCCTCGAAATATGAGAGAAAGATACAATGATGCTATGGCTATTGTCACTAAATTTGGCAAACCTGATCTATTTCTGACATTTACATGTAATCCACAATGGCCAGAAATTACACAAAATCTACTTCTTGGACAAACTGCTTCAGATCGACCGGATTTAGTAGCCAGAGTTTTTAAGATTAAATTAAATGAATTAATACGTGACTTCACTATAAATCAGTTATTTGGCAAATGTCTTGCTTATGTATATACCATTGAATTTCAAAAAAGAGGCCTTCCACATGCACATCTTCTAATAATACTTCAAGAAAAAGATAAATTAGATACTTCGGACAAAGTGGATGCAGTCATTGTTGCTGAACTACCAGATCCAGAACTATATGGTAGACTATATGAGATTGTTACTCATCGCATGATTCATGGACCCTGTGGTGACCTTAATCCACAATCACCATGTATGGAAAATAATAAATGTTCAAAAGAATTTCCAAAAGATTATAGAGACAAAACCTATGCCAATTGTGATGGATATCCACTTTATAAAAGAAGAGAAGGAGATAGTGCCATTATTCGTGGAAAAAAAGTGGACAATAGATATGTAGTACCCTACAATCCACATTTACTCATGAAGTACAACGCCCACATCAACGTAGAAGCCTGCACTTCCATCAAATCCATTAAATATGTCTACAAATATATTTACAAAGGTTATGATGCAGCTACTGTAGTCGTCAAAAGTGCAGACAACCCTGAAAGTAGTGAGTTAGTACATGATGAACTTGCATCTCATGTAGATGCTCGCTATGTCAGTGCGACAGAAGCTATGTGGCGGCTTCTAAAATTTGAAATGCATGATAGATCACATGCAGTATATAGGTTAGCAGTACATTTGCCACAACGACATTTAGTCTATTTCCATGCTGGAAATGTTAATGACATTGTATATGAATCCTTCCATTTAGCTGCAAGACATAGAAACTTACTATCAGATGATACAGAATGGGAAAGATGTTTAGAAGAAGCAGCACAATGTCAAATGCCACGACAGATGAGAGAACAATTTGCTTTTATTTGTATCTTCTCAAATGCTCCAAATGCATTAGCTTTGTGGGAGACTTTTAAAAGTAATATGGCTGAAGACTTTATGCGACGATACAATGAACCCATTGCACACTTAAAAGCGTTAATGGAAATCCAAGAAGTCTTTTTAACTCATGGATTAAGTTGTGCAAGTTTTAATTTGCCTGATCCAGGTCCTATAGATGACATAAACTTTGAAGACTATGACATTCAACTACAAGCAGAAAAAACAGAAGAAAGACTTGCAACTTTAAATACATTACAATTGCAAGCATTTAATGCCATTAAAAATGCAATAGATGATGACATGGTGACAGAGCGTTATTTCTATCTTGATGGACCTGGTGGATCAGGAAAAACCTATCTGTATAATTTATTAATGAGTTCAGTACGAGCACAAGGTCAAATAGCAATGGCCTTTGCCACTACTGGAATTGCTGCACTTTTGTTAGAAGGTGGAAGAACTGTTCATAGTGGATTTAAACTGACAGTGCCTATTTTAGAAACTTCTGTGTCAGATATTCGCATGACATCATTACAAGCAAAGAAATTCAACAAATGTAAATTAATTATAATAGATGAGGCCACAATGATGTCATGCTATGCCCTCCAATGTATTGACCGTTTGCTTCGTGAAGTCATGGATAATACTTTTCCATTTGGTGGAAAGGTAATTTTGTTAGGTGGCGATTTCAGACAAACATTACCTGTCGTTGTACATGGAAATCGAACTGACATTATTGAAACATGTATAAAGTCAAGCACACTATGGAAACATTTTACCCATCTTCAACTGAAACAAAATATGAGATCAGAAGGCCAAACTGATTTCAATGATTGGCTTATTAAAATTGGAGAAGGCAGAACAGAAAAAATACCACATTTACCTGACGACACTGTAGAGATCCCACCTCATATGATTTGTCAACAAGATATTATATCCGCTATATTTGAAGGGAGTATAAATAATGAGGAATATTCAGAGCTTGCCAACCAAGTCATACTAACGTGTAAAAATAAGGATGCATTAATACTCAATAATGAAATCTTAAAAAAAATTAATGCACCACAAATAAATTATCACAGTGCTGATACTGTACTTGCTGATGACAATGAAAGTCAGTCCAACTTTTCAACTGAATTCATAAACTCACTAACTCCTTCTGGAATGCCACCACAAATTTTGCAGCTAAAGAAAGGTGGAATTATTATGTTACTGCGAAATATGAACCCCAAAAAAGGACTATGCAATGGGACAAGATTAATTGTTCAACAATTAAAGGACCATTTTATAGATGCTGAAATTTTAACTGGGACCCATAAAGGAGAGAGAGTTTTCATACCAAGAATAGATTTAGCACCAAGTGAAAGTAGTCTCCCTTTTATACTTCAAAGAAGACAATTTCCCATTATTATGGCATTTGCCATGACCATCAATAAATCACAAGATCAAACATTCAAATCTGTGGGTATTTTCCTGGAAGAAACAGTATTTGCACATGGTCAATTGTACGTTGCGTTGTCACGGTGCAAAAATCCACAGGCTATTAAACTTTACATTGAAAAGAATGAAAGTCAAGGTGATTTATTAGAAGATGGACGTATTTTTACTAAAAACATTGTCTACTATGAAGTACTATAACTTTGTAGTAAAGAAACAAAACACAAGCAAAACACATTTAAAAACATTCAAAAATAATAAACAAGAAACAATTTCATTCATAATTTATGGAACGACTCTTTATGGATAATTCGACTCACAAAACACTTGCCTTGCAACTATATATATGTGATACTTATGTTAAAATGTTAATTAACTATGTTACTGTTTGTAATGTTACAAGTTGGAAAACAAGATTTTAACTTTCTTTACTTCAACATATTACAAAGTTCATGTTAACAGCTCCACCACGTTTTAAGACACAATGGGCCTCATTCAATTGTGATTTGGCCAATTGAATAGGGCTCTAAATAAGCACATAACATATTTTTTTTAGAGAAGTTTTTAGTTAGTGAAAATCTTGCTTTTGGATAGATGCTTACTAACTAAAAACTTCTTTAAAAAAAATATGTTGTGTGCTTATTTAGAGCCTTATTCAATTGGCCAAATTGCAATTGAATGAGGCCCAATGTAAATATTGTATGTTATGTTAATATTACTCCCTGTATTAAGGTTTATCGACAGTTCATGTGGTCATGAAGGAATTTATTTAATTGAGTACATTTTACAGAGAGTTTTTACTGTTTGCCTTCCTTTGCATTCAATGTATATTGAAGTTAACAATTATTCGGATACAAATTGCATGTTAAAAAAACATTGCCTTAAGTTTTAAATATTGAGTACTTTGAAGTTAGAAAAAAAAAACAAAGTCAGAGGTGCTCATCAGAGAATGAACTAACCTTAATCAGGGTAGAATTGCCTGGTATTTCGGAGCTAGGTCATTCTTTTGAGTGGCACCAGACTGATATACTACAGGATATTTCTCCCTGTGAAGGGCACAAGTGAGCTAAAAGAGGTTGCTCTCAGAGTGGCGTATCATGGCTATAGAACAAACCTATTAAGGTTGTTTCGTTCTCTGATGAGCACCTCTGACTTTGTTGTTCTGTATATGCAAATTACCTTTAGGGTTTAGTCTCCCTAAGGGTAATAGGGGACTCCAGACGTGGACCCCTTGCTCACTGTGCCTTAGGGAGTTCAGCTGCACCTCACTGACGAGGCCCATAAAGGCTGAAACGCGTCTGGGGTTTGCTGTTTCTCCTTATCAGGGTAGAATTGCCTGGTATTTCGGAGCTGGGTCATTCTTTTGAGTGGCACCAGACTGATATACTACAGGATATTTCTCCCTGTGAAGGGCACAAGTGAGCTAAAAGAGGTTGCTCTCAGAGTGGCGTATCATGGCTATAGAACAAACCTATTAAGGTTGTTTCGTTCTCTGATGAGCACCTCTGACTTTGTTGTTCTGTACTTTGAAGTTAAACTGTTTTTACATTCAAATGTTAATACTTTCAATACAAAATTATGTTACAATCTTTATTCACTATGTTACTGTTTATTGTGTTTCAATTTGTACAAATCTTTTTTACTGTTGGAAATGTACATATATAAGAAACTTGAAGTTTAAACATATATTATGTCAAGTTTCTTACTTAAATATATTACAAAATTCATGTTACAATTGGGTACCTTTCAAGCTGGCTTTCTACTGTTTGTTTTCATCGGGATTAAATGTAAAATATTGAAGTTAATAATTCTTCTGATACAAATTGATTAGTTTAAATACTGATTAGTTTAAAGTTAAACTGTTTTTAAATTCAAATGTTATTAATTTTTAGACCAAATTATGTTACAAAATGTGTTCACTATCTTATTGTTTATAATGTTCAAAGTTATATAAATGTTTTGTCAAGTTCCAAAGTTACACAAATAATAAAGTTAAACTTTCACAAAATACAATTTCAAGTTTATTATTTACATATATTACAAAGTTATATTTGCTTTTATTGGGATTTCATGTATATTGAAATTAACAATTCTTCACATACAAATTGCATCTTAACAAACCATTGCCTAAAGTTTACAATAATGATTCATTTCATTTTCAACTGTTCTTACATTAAAAGGTTAATACTTTTAATAGAAAATGTTTCAACACTTATTGTTCACTAAGAGAACATTTTACTAAACTAAACATGTTTTAATATCACAATACTAACAACTGTCACATAGATATATTTATAACTAAACAACTTTCCAAACATACACATCTCATTGCCGTAATTTTTTGACGGGCAAGTCGCTAGTATATATATATCAATCAATAATCAATATATAAATCAATCAATATATAAATATATATATATATATATATATATATATATATATATATATATATATATATGTGATGATATAATTATTAAATAAAAAACGTTCATGTGCAATTTTTAATGTGAGCATATTACTTCCTTCGTTCATTTATAGACACACATGATAGAAGGTTAAAAATAGCACTTAAATATCTTTCTTATTGAAGAACAAAAACCTCTAATACCCATTGGTATAATATAATTTTGATACATAAGTCATCTTAATTTACACACGTACCTTAATAGCCTTAACAGTTATTAAATGAGATATGGATATTAGTCTTCATATAAATTTAGAGTAATAAAAGTTATATATGTGAAAGTTTATCTTTAAGATTACCTTAAGAAAGCTCATACATTTATTTATATATTTATTTATTTTTGATTAACTCACATATTTTATGCTATCATCACATTTATGCTATCATCATATATATGTACCATGGATGAAGTTACAAACTATAGAATATTATTTTATTTCATTTCTAACACTTAGAAATGGTATAATATAATAATAAATGAAAATCCACTTATAAATATTAAGGCACAGTATTAGGAAATCACACAATTTAAAGATCCAAATAACAACAAGTTTTACCTAAACTTCCATTGGTATATTTGATAGATTGGTGACATTTAAAATAGCAATTTACACAATTAAGCTGTCCCCCAGCCGAGTCATGTGATGCAGGGCGATCAGATGACGACAAGTGTGCTGCTGTACAAGAGCATCCAATGAAACGCTCTCAAACCTCAGACCATACATAGGCCAATTGAGACGAACGCAGACCTGCGTCTGCCCATTTACTAAGTAACATGCGTCATGACATCATATGACGCTACGCTCGTAGCGGCCGCATCCAATGACATTCTTTAGGGGGCATGGCCTCCGTTCAATAAAAAGCCCGCGAAGGGCAAATGAAAGAAGTGGCAGCCTTTGAGAAAGTTACCATATTGGTAACGAAACCGGTCAAGCAACAGCCATATCACGTTTGTGGTCAACCAGATATCAATTTATGGACCTAGAGGCGTTTTGCATTTGATATATCCAACTGTTTTGACTATTTTGGAGACGCATGGCTATCCTCTTTAATTAAGGCCCATATCTCTTGATCGCCTAATTAGGGTAATACCCCCATGACAAACTTTGCTTGCACAATTTTTGGTGTAAATCAAGGGGTACATTAAGACCCTATAGAGATTTAGTGGCCTCTATATATATAGAATTATATATGGTTCTATATACACACTGATATATCTGCAACTATAAGTCGTCATTACATTGGTTCTGTCCATATACTGTATAGCCTTTGGCACTGGTTGATACTTTTTAACATAAAAGTTTTTTAACATAAACCCACAGTAATTAATATTATTTATTTTTTGTTTATCCAATGATTTACAAATTTTTGTTTATATGAGGATAATCTTTCCAATTTTTTCTGGCTATCCGTTATCACAAGGGTTTTTTATCATCATTTTGGTCACTTATAGAGCTGCTCCATAGTACCTCATCAACCCCAAACACTATTCAACATCATTATCTTTATTAGCACACAGCACTTTATACATTGATCACCGGCACTTGCCATTGCAAGATCCTGGCATTCTTCACTATTACATACAATTATAGGCACAGACATATCTCTCCACTTGTATTTTCAGGACACATTTTAGCCATTGTCCACATAGTAGTACCGTTTTTCCATATTCACATCCTTTTTCTTCACACCATCCTATCACGCATATATCTGGCCATTTGGCCTCTATCCTCACACCTATTCCATTCACAGTATATCACATAACTAATAGGTAGTCTAGCCAGTTGGTAGCAAACCTCATACATATTCTTTACTAGTAGGGTTTATTTTTTCATCAACTTTTATTTTTAACTTCTTTTTAATCACTCAAGAGCAAGCCGGGTAGGCAGCTCACATAAAAAATTGCACATGAACGTTTTTTATTTAATAATTATATCATCACACTTATCAGGTGTTAAGCACCAACTCTGAACAAATTATATATATATATATATATATATATATATATATATGTATATCTCAATATATATATATATATATCAATCAATATATATATATCAATATATATATTTATAAATATATATATATGTATAAATATATATATATACATATATATATATATATATATACTGTATATATATATATCAATCACACACACACACATAAAAAATATACATAAATATACATAAACATATACATAAAAAAATATATATTAATTGATATTTATTAATTAATTAATTGATGTACTTTATTAATTATTTGATTATATTGCTCATGTATTTCTATTAGACATTTTTTATACATATTACAGTGCTATTTATTTGCTATACATGTTACAGGATATTATCCTGTAACATGTATATCACATAAATAGCCCTGTAATATGTATAATACATACAGGGTCACACAAGTTCACACTAACCTTTTTTTCCCTTACAGGCTTCCATACCTGCTTTGCTGATTTGCTAATTTTTTAAAGACTCTCATTGGTTGAAATCGATGTCAATCAAAAATTTCAGCCAATCAGAGTCCTTCAAAAATTAGTATATAAGGCAGAGCGTGGGAAAAAAACAATTACTCGCGGGTGGAGCTCCTTGTAGGAGGAGCTCCGTTAGTTTGTTGTGTTAAGCGTCGTTTTTTTTTTGGTGGAGGCCTCTTACAATGGGCCAGAATGGATGGACAATGGCTTCAATCAAGATTGGATTATTTTTTGACATGGGCTTCAATCAAGATTGGATTATTTTGACATGGGCTTCAATCAAGATTGGATTATTTTGACATGGGCTTCAATCAAGATTGGATTTTATGACATGGGCTTCAATCAAAATTGGATTATTATGCCCGACGACTATCCAGGGCAGAAGGCCAACGCTGGAGGGGTCAATTTGACAGGTAAGTATGTGCTGTTGTTTACTTTATTTTTATTATTGTTTGTTTAGTATGTATGTGCTGTTTACCTTATTTTTATTATTGTTTGTTTAGTATGTATGTGCTGTTTACTTTATTTTTTTTATTATTGTTTTTCCCTTACCTTATTTTTATTTTATCTTTAAAAGTGACAGGCACATGCATTACCTGTTACTTCTAAAAATGGAATAAAAATAGGGGGGGAGGGTTGGTAGTTGGGTCAGGGTGGGGTCAGGCGGCCATGGGTCGGTCAGTGGGTCGGTCGGTGGCCGCGTATGCCACATGGAGGCCATGATCAGGGGTGGCACAGGCCTAATGGGGGTGATCCTCCACCCCCATGTGGCCTGTGCAACCCCACTCACCGCCCGATTACCCTGATCACCGTGATTGGGGTAATCGGGCGGTGGCATAGCATAGGGCAGGCCACATCGGGGTGATTGGGGGTGGCACAGGCCACAGACATGGTGGTGATGGCTGGGGCGGGGGTGGCACCATTGCAGGCCAGGCCTAGGTCGGGTCGTCGGTGGTAGGTAAGTTGGTGGGTGGCTGGGTAGGTGGCAGGCCAGGCAGGCATAGTGGGGTAACTAGGGGGAAACTACCTTTTATTAGGGGCACTAGGGTTTGGTTTGGCCAGGGGCAGGGCAGGTGCCAGGTAGACTTACTGTTAGGTTGAGCAGAGCAGATGTGAGTAGTTTCAGCCAGGGAGGTCTCTCTCAGTCTCAGCGTGAGCAGGGTCAGGAAACAGAAAGAGGGAAGGGACTGGTGGTTTTATTGACTGTAGATGTCAATCAAAAAGTAAACTCGAGGCCCTATTAGCTGGCGGGCGCTCAGAGCTAACGGTCTGGGTGGGTTTACATTGTTCTCTTGACAACTGTACAGCCTTCCATCATTGATTGGTCAATGATGGAAGACTGTCAGTCATGAAATTGATACATTTATCACCGCCCATGCATATCGTCATTGTGCTGGTGGGCGGAATGCATTAACGGTCAGGGGGCCAGGCCAGGCCTCATTGAAGAGTCTAAAGGTTAGTGTACTAGTGTAATATGATCACACAGGGATGCAGGGGGACAGAAAAAGACAGAAAAAGTATCCTTTAGAATTGAAGTGCACACCCTCTGCCCTAATAACAATATAGAACAGCAAAATGTTAAAACTTAACGTTTATTGATATTAATAAAACTTGATAATAAAATCTTGAAATTCTGACGAGATATAGTGGGTAGGGAAATCTGGAATAATTGTTAAGGACTTCCTTAGCTATTATCTGGAATATTTGACTGAGGAAATAAACCCTATATCCTCATAAATAAAGTGATTGTTTATATGTGATGCCAAAGTGCAAAAAAATTATACAGTGGAATACTAATGAGTAGCAAAAACATAGGACCAAATATAAGACCTATATGATTGCACTGATATGTGTTGCACACATACAAAGTGTCTAGTGCTAATAACTGTGATAATGGTGATTGCACTTATAAATATTGCACCTTCATAAAGTGTATATTGTTTTTTTATATATAAAGTGTCCAGTGCTGATTGAATAAATAATGCATATAACATTAGATACAAAAGTGCTAGTGCTTGCTGAGGATATAATGGTATAATACAGTCATTTGTATAGGGGAAAGTCCAATACGTTAATCATATTTTGGTAGTCAGTTCCACTACACAAGCTGTGGAGTTAGGTGATATGCTATCCCATTACACACTAAAGTATTGATTAAATATATATTATTAATTTTTAGTTTATGTAAATGGAATTTATGAATCATTTCTCTATAGATGGTTGATCTATGTAGTTACACAACGCCTAAACTCCAAAACTACCCGTGCGTGGCTTATGCGTCTGCGTGTGACGTCATAGCGCAACGTCGCGGCGTAGTATGGCGTAGAACGTGCAAGCTATGACGTGATAACTGGAAATTGTCTCCGTTGAAGGACAAAGGGCAAACCACTCTCACTTGGAGCCAGTGGCGGCTGGTGAACTTTCAAGTTGGAGGGGCGCCAGGGCGAAACATAGCCACTCCCCTTTTTCAAACCACACCCCTTTTTATAACTCCTCCCCTGACATCATAATGACCTTTATAAGCCCCGCCCAATGACCTTATACTTGTAAAGCCCATTGAAATACATGATCAGCAATGCAGAAATGTCAAGAAGTAAGGTAACAATGTGTTAAATTCATTGGTATACAATATAGATTGAAAAAACTCATGTGACAAGACTACAGCAATATCATAATTGCACCTATACGCATTAACAGAAAAATTTAAGCAGTGACACCTACCATTAGTCGGCTCTTCTTCTCAGGGTATTCACGTTCAGTAAGTTGACCAACGAGTACAAACAAATCTGCTGCCACATAGGGTTTGCACCTGGGGTTGAAAGAAAACAAGCAAATCAATCAGACCATTCAAGAACAAAACCATACTTAAAAAACATTAAAAGACCAAGTGGAACCATATAGGCACCAAACATACCTTAGAAGACCAAGTGTGACCATAGGCCCCAAACATACCTTAGAAGACCAAGTGTGACCATATAGGCTCCAAACATACCTTAGAAGACCAAGTGTGACCATATAGGCCCCAAACATACCTTAGCAGACCAAGTGTGACCATATAGGCCCCAAACATACCTTAGCAGACCAAGTGTGACCATATAGGCACCAAACATACCTTAGAAGACAGAGTGTGACCATAGGCCCCAAACATACCTTAGAAGACCAAGTGTGACCATATAGGCCCCAAACATACCTTAAAAGACCAATCAGCACTGTATAGGCCCAAACCAGTGGATCTTGGGATTCAAGAAAACAACAACATTTCACTTCTGTTTAGACAACACAATAATCAATGTCAAACAAACACCTTTAATTAGCATATGGATAACCATATGAGCAGTAACGCCATGCCAAGGCTTCAACAATTGTTACTGACCATTCACACACCTTTCATATCTCCTTCCATATGCACACCCACACACAATTCATACTTTACTTACCACTAGTTATTTTTGGTAGTTCGGTGGTGCCATTTCTGAGAACTTTACGTACCCTTGAAGGTGCCTCCAATTCCTTCAAACCAATGCATTCAACCGCTCCAGGGCCATGGTGCTTCTTAAATACCTTTTTATCCTCTTCAATGTGGAGAAGCATCTTTCTGATTCTGCAGTCGTCTTCGATGTTGTAAGGAGGATTCCTTATAGCTTCACTGTCTCTGTGAAATCATTATGCAGATTATATTGATGGTAAAGTTGGTGCAGAGCAACAGCACTCGTACAGACATGAAATTCTGGCTTCCCGTACAGAAGTGACAGCTACCCTTGAAAGTGCCTCCAATTCCTTCAAACCACGCCAAGGTTTCAACAATTGTTACTGACCATGCACACACCTTTCATAGCTCCTTCCATATGCACACCCACATACTTTACTTACCACTAGTTATGTTTGGTAGTAAGGTGGTGCTGCTTAACGCAGTTTATCTTTGCACACCCTGGGGGTATGCATTCTTCTTTGCTTCTATCACTTGTATTTAAATTTTGCACGGCGATCTTTCAAAGAACAAAACTTCTCAATGGTTTTTTCATTGAAGTCTGGGATCTCGGAAATCAGTTGCTTTTCCATTGAGAGCATCGCCAATGCATTCAACCGCTCCAGGGACATGGTGCTTCTTAAAAAGGTTTTTATCCTCTTCAATGTGGAGAAGCATCTTTCTGATTCTGCAGTGGTCATCGGTGTTGTAATCAGGATTCTTAATAATTTCACTGTCTCTGTGAAATCATTCTGCAGATTAAATTGATGTAAAAGTTTGTGCAGAGCAACAGCACTTGTACAAGCATGAAAGTCTTCCCATACAGAAGTGACAGCTCAGTGCGTAATTGTTCCTTCTTCAGTATTGGATATGCTTGCACGGTGTCTTCCAGAGCTTGGGTTGGAAAGCAAGTGTCATGGCTTTTATACAAGTCACTTTGAACAAGTTTGGAACTGCCTAGGTAATTTGAAAATGAAAAACGTTCTTTTGCATGAACCACCACTATGTCACATACCTCTCTTGAAAGTTGTCTCAAGGTTGAGATCTCCGCACTCCGTCTGTGGACTGTTACATCGCTCGGCAAACTTGCTTCTATCTCGTCAACAGAATTACGGATTTTCTGGATGCTGGCGACAAAGTCTTCTGTGACTTTTTGGATATAAACAGTATCCGTGTCTCGCTTCTGAAGCTGACTATAGAGGATGTCAACATGTGGCATTATTAAATGAAATAATTTAAGGAAGTAAAGGAACTCCCTGTCTTCCAGCATTCCAATGAAACCGGCGGCTTCACGTACAGATGTTGGATCAAAGTTTAGACATGCTTCAATTGTCTGGAAACACTCAAGTAGCGCATCTCTGTTCTCGTAGATGACGTTCACGGTCCTAACGTTGAAGTTCCATTGTGTCGGTGCACCTCTTGGAAGTCTTCTACCAACTACCTCATCCAGAACTCCAGTCCTTTTTGGAGAGCGTGAAAAAAAAGATGGTATGCTGCCTATGTTGGAAAAAAAAACTCGAACTCTTCCAATCCTTGAAACTGCTTTCTCCATTATTAGGTTCAGTTGGTGAGCATAGCAATGGACGTAGTGTGCGTTCGGGTACACGTCTTATATTTTTCTTTGAACTCCTCCTTGATCTCCACGCATCACACTGGCACCATCGTAGCTTTGAGCTATGAGTTTCTTCTTGTCTTCTGGCTCTGGGAGAACAGTATTCAGACTTTCCAGCACAACAGCAGCAATCGAGTCTGCATCCGTTGATTTCATTTCCGTGAAGCCATCAAATCTTTCCACCCCTTGATGCTTCTTGTCAATGTAGCGATAGACTACAACGCACTGTGTCCTAGCGGAAATATCGGTTGTTTCATCCGCTTGGATTGCCACAAACTGTGCTTCCTTAAGCTCTTGGTGAATCACTTCCTTAATAACTTCATGCATGCAGTCCAGTAGCTCATTCTGCATGGTTTTGGACGTGCCCTTAAACACAGTTGCAGTCTTCAAATGCTGTTCCATTGCACTATCGATACTGCCAACCAAATCCACCAGGCCTCGAAACACTCCTGGATTTAGCGATGTTTCACTCTCGTCGTGTCCTCTTAATGCCAGTTCAAAAGCGCCACAAAAGCGTGATAGAAAACAAAAAAAAAAAAAACATTAGAAAGTTCAAGACCCAAACTGTAACTTTTAAAACCTTAAAAGACCAAGTGTGACCATATACTCACCTACAGTTGATTCTCCTTCTCAGGGTATTCACGTCCAGTAAGTCAACCAACGAGTCCAAACAAATCTGCTTCCACAGATAGTTTGCACCTGGGGGGTGATAGAAAAAAACAAAAAAAATATTAGAAAGTTCAAGACCCAAACCGTAACTTTTAAAACCTTAAAAGACCAAGTGTGACCATATAGGCCCCAACCGCACCTTAAAAACCTTAAAAGACCAAGTGTGACCATATAGGCCCCAACCGCACCTTAAAAACCCTAAATAACAAAGTGTGACCATATAGGCCCCAACCGCACCTTAAAAACCCTAAATAACAAAGTGTGACCATATAGGCCCCAACCGCACCTTAAAAACCCTAAATAACAAAGTGTGACCATATAGGCCCCAACCGCACCTTAAAAACCCTAAATAACAAAGTGTGACCATATAGGCCCCAACCGCACCTTAAAAACCCTGAATAACAAAGTGTGACCATATAGGCCCCAACCGCACCTTAAAAACCCTAAATAACAAAGTGTGACCATATAGGGCCCAACCGCACCTTAAAAACCCTAAATAACAAAGTGTGACCATATAGGCCCCAACCGCACCTTAAAAACCTTAAAAGACCAAGTGTGACCATATAGGCCCCAACCTTAAAAACCCTAAATAACAAAGTGTGACCATATAGGCCCCAACCGCACCTTAAAAACCCTAAATAACAAAGTGTGACCATATAGGGCCCAACCGCACCTTAAAAACCCTAAATAACCAATCAAAACCATATAGGCCAAAACTGTACATGAAAAAAAATGAAAAAAAAAAAAAAAAACAATATATATCAATATATCAATATATATCAATATATATATATATATATATATATATATATATATATATATATATATATATATATCAATATATAAATATATATATATATATCAATATATATATATATTTATATCAATCATTATATATATATATATATCTATCAATAATCAATATATAAATCAATCAATATATAAATATATATATATATATCAATATATATATATATATCAATCAACAATCAATATATAAATCAATCAATATATAAATATATATATATCTGATGATATAATTATTAAATAAAAAACGTTCATGTGCAATTTTTTATGTGAGCATATTACTTCCTTCATTCATTTATAGACACACATGATAGAAGGTTAAAAAGTGCACTTAAATATCTTTCTTATAGTCTTCATATAAATTTAGAGTAATAAAAGTTATATATGTGAAAGTTTATCTTTAAGATTACCTTAAGAAAGCTCATACATTTATTTATATATTTATTTATTTTTGATTAACTCACATATTTTATGCTATCATCACATTTATGCTATCATCATATATATGTACCATGGATGAAGTTACAAACTATAGAATATTATTTTATTTCATTTCTAACACTTAGAAAGGGTGTAATATAATAATAAATGAAAATCCACTTAGAAATATTAAGGCACAGTATTAGGAAATCACACAATTTAAAGATCCAAATAACAACAAGTTTTACCTAAACTTCCATTGGTATATTTGATAGATTGGTGACATTTAAAATAGCAACTTACACAATTAAGCTGTCCCCCAGCGGAGTCGTGTGATGCAGGGCGATCAGATGACGACAAGTGTGCTGCTGTACAAGAGCGTCCAATGAAACGCTCTCAAATCTCAGACCATACATAGGCCAATTGAGACGAACGCAGACCTGCGTCTGCCCAGTTACTAAGTAACATGCGTCATGACGTCATATGACGCGACGCTCGTAGCGGCCGCATCCAATGACATTCTTTAGGGGGCGTGGCCTCCGTTCAATAAAAAGCCCGCGAAGGGCAATTGAAAGAAGTGGCAGCCTTTGAGAAAGTTACCATATTGGTAACGAAACCGGTCAGGCAACAGCCATATCACGTTTGTGGTCAACCAGATATCAATTTATGTACCTAGAGGCGTTTTGAATTTGATACACAGTGAGTAAGAGCCTTTATGGCTTTTTTTCTTTTGTATATCCAACTGTTTTGACTATTTTGGTGACGCATGGCTATCCTCTTTAATTAAGGCCCATATCTCTTGGTCACCTTATTAGGGTAATACCCCCATGACAAACTTTGCTTGCACAATTTTTGGTGTAAATCAAGGGGTACATTAAGACCCTATAGAGATTTAGTGGCCTCTATATATATAGAATTATATATGGTTCTATATACACACTGATATATCTACAACTATAAGTCCTCATTACATTGGTTCTGTCCATATACTGTATAGCCTTTGGGCACTGGTTGATACTTTTTAACATAAAAGTTTTTTAACATAAACCCACAGTAATTAATATTAATTATTTTGTGTTTATCCGAAGATTTACAAATTTTTGTTTATATGAGGATAATCTTTCCAATTTTTTCTGGCTATCTGTTGTCACAAGGGTTTTTTATCATCATTTTGGTAACTTATAGAGCTGCTCCATAGTACCTCATCAACCCCAAACACTATTCAACATCATTATCTTTATTAGCACACAGCACTTTATACATTGATCACCGGCACTTGCCGTTGCAAGATCCTGGCATTCTTCACTATTACATACAATTATAGGCACAGACATATCTCTCCACTTGTATTTTCAGGACACATTTTAGCCATTGTCCACATAGTAGTACCGTTTTTCCATATTCACATCCCTTTTCTTCACACCATCCTATCACGCATACATCTGGCCATTTGGCCTCTATCCTCACGCCTATTCCATTCACAGTATATCACATAACTAATAGGTAGTCTAGCCAGTTGGTAGCAAACCTCATACATATTCTTTACTAGTAGGGTTTATTTTTTCATCAACTTTTATTTTTAACTTCTTTTTAATCACTCAAGAGCAAGCCGGGTAGGCAGCTCACATTAAAAATTGCACATGAACGTTTTTTATTTAATAATTATATCATCACACTTATCAGGTGTTAAGCACCAACTCTGAACAAATTATATATATATATATATATATATATATATATATATATATATGTATATCTTAATATATATATATATATATCAATATATATATATATATATATATATCAATCAATATATATATATCAATATATATATATATATAAATATATATATATATATATATATATATCAATCACACACACACACATAAAAAATATACATAAATATACATAAACATATACATAAAAAAATATATATTAATTGATATTTATTAATTGATTAATTTATGTACTTTATTAATTATTTGATTATATTGCTCATGTATTTCTATTAGACATGATTTTTTATACATATTACAGTGCTATTTATTTGCTATACATGTTACAGGATATTATCCTGTAACATGTATATCACATAAATAGCCCTGTAATATGTATAATACATACAGGGTCACACAAGTTCACACTAACCTTTTTTTCCCTTACAGGCTTCCATACATAAATACTTTTTTAAAGACTCTCATTGGTTGAAATCGATGTCAATCAAAATTTTCAGCCAATCAGAGTCCTTCAAAAATTAGTATATAAGGCAGAGCGTGGGAAAAAAACAATTACTCGCAAGTGGAGCTCCTTGTAGGAGGAGCTCCGTTAGTTTGTTGTTTTTTTTTTTTTAGAGCGTCGTTTTTTTTTGGGTGGAGGCCTCTTGCAATGGGCCAGAATGGATGGACAATGGCTTCAATCAAGATTGGATTATTTTTTGACATGGACTTCAATCAAGATTGGATTTTATGACATGGGCTTCAATCAAAATTGGATTATTATGCCCGACGACTATCCAGGGCAGAAGGCCAACGCTGGAGGGGTCAATTTGACAGGTAAGTATGTGCTGTTGTTTACTTTATTTTTATTATTGTTTGTTTAGTATGTATGTGCTGTTTACTTTATTTTTTTTATTATTGTTTTTCCCTTACCTTATTTTTATTTTATCTTTAAAAGTGACAGGCACATGCATTGCCTGTTACTTCTAAAAATGGGGGGGGTTGGTAGTTGGGTCAGGGTGGGGTCAGGCGGCCATGGGTCGGTCAGTGGGTCGGTCGGTGGCCGCGTAGGCCACATGGAGGCCAGGATAAGGGGTGGCACAGGCCTAATGGGGGTGATCCTCCACCCCCATGTGGCCTGTGCAACCTCGCTCACCGCCCAATTACCCCGATCACCGTGATCGGGGTAATCGGGCGGTGGTATAGCATAGGGCAGGCCACATCGGGGTGATCGGGGGTGGCACAGGCCACAGACATGGTGGTGATGGCTGGGGCGGGGGTGGCACCATTGCAGGCCAGGCCTAGGTCGGGTCGTCGGTGGTAGGTAAGTTGGTGGGTGGCTGGGTAGGTGGCAGGCCAGGCAGGCATAGTGGGGTAACTGGGGGGACCCTAACTTTTATTAGGGGCACTAGGGGTTTTGTTTGGCCAGGGGCAGGGCAGGTGCCAGGTAGACTTACTGTTAGGTTGGGCAGAGCAGATGTGAGTAGTTTCAGCCAGGGAGTAGTGATGTCGCGAACATCAAATTTTGGGTTCGCGAACAGCGAACCTGAACTTTACCAAATGTTCGCGAACGGGCGAACATCGGCGAACCGCCATAGACTTCAATGGGCAGGCGAATTTCAAAACCCACAGGGACTCTTTCTGGCCACAATAGTGATGGGAAAGTTGTTTCAAGAGGACTAACACCTGGACTGTGGCATGCCGGAGGGGGATCCATGGCAAAACTCCCACGGAAAATTACATAGTTGATGCAGAGTCTGGTTTTAAGCCATAAAGGGCATACATCACCTAACATTCCTAAATTGTTTGGAATAACATGCTTTAAAACATCAGGTATGATGTTGTATCGATCAGGTAGTGTAAGGGTTACACCCGCTTCACAGTAACAGACCAATCTCCCCGTTTAATGCACCGCAAACAACCGCAAACAGTCCCTTTGCACAACCGAAAACTCTCCATTTGCACAAGGTTGGATACCAAGCGAGCCATGTCCTGTTCCTTGTCCTCACTGATGTCATTGAAGGTCTCTTCCTCCACCCAGCCACCAAGGGTCTCCGAAAAGGTGACAACAAGCCCCCTGGGACGCCTGCTGTGTTTGGTCTTCCACCTCCTCAAAGCCACCTTCCCCCTCTGACTCCTCTTCTTCATACTCCCAGAGTCTGGGGGCTTCCACTGCCTAGCATGGAAGATTATACACAGGTCAGAGTCTGGGGGCTTCCTCTGCCCAGCATGGAAGATTATACACAGGTCAGAGTCTGGGGGCTTCCACTGCCCAGCATGGAAGATTATACACAGGTCAGAGTCTGGGGGCTTCCACTGCACAGCATGGAAGATTATACACAGGTAAGAGTCTGGGGGCTTCCACTGCACAGCATGAAAGATTATACGCGTTGCCTCTGTCTGCGTTATTATAAGGTGTGTACTGTTAAGTAGTACTATTCCTATCGGTTTAATCCCTGTTACGTCCACTATCAGGGGACGTGTATATGGCATGGATTTTTGGAAGCGGGAGATGGAAAAAGATGCTTGGTCGGTCCTCCCACTTCAAATTTGGGGCACTGCGCGTGCAATCTAAGGTGCCACCAGATATGAGTGTCACTGTGCACTGGCAAAAGTTGGCAGAGTAGATGCAATAGGCTTCACACACACGCCTATAGGCAGGCAATTGCTATTCAATCTATTACAGCCAAAAACATGTTGTTTTATGTCACTGAGCACAATATAAGCTGTGAGCCTGACACAGGCAGGCAACTGAAATTAGATCACAGGAAAAAAATGGTTGTTTTCAATGTATGTTACACCACCAGGTATGAGTAGTGAAAATAAGCACAATATAAGCTGTTAGGTGTTAGCCTGTCACACACACACGCTGGCAGGCATAGATTACACAAAAAAAATTATAAAATAAAATAAATGATGTTCAAAGTTTCCTCAATGATAAAGTATAGGGGGCGAACCGAAAAGCGCATGTGTTCGCCGTTCGCCGCGGACGCGAACATGCGAAAATCGCCGCGAATAGTTCTCTGGCGAACTGTTCGGGACATCACTAGTAATGGAAATAAGTAGAACAGAAAGTAAAGATGGAGCTGAGCAAGTAAACTGAGTGTAGATGCATAGAGATCATTTCTAGGTTCTGTAAATTGCTGCATAGTAAGTGAATCCCATTTTTTGACCAGCTTCTAAATTTATTCTGGAAATTTTGGATGTTTCTGTCCTCCCTTGTGTGTATGTGCCAATGTGTGTATAGGAACCTTTGCTTGTACATGATATGTTGGAGAATATTGGGAAATTTTCATAGCACTATATGATAAGTTGTCTAATGGCAGACATCACAAGGCAGAGCTGGGAACTCTGGGTAACAAACAACTTCTGACATCAGAGATGTGTCATAATAGATGATGTCACAGAGCTCAGGGCACTATATGATAGGTTGTCTAATGGCAGACATCACAAGGCTGAGCTGAGAACTCTGGGTAACAAACAACTTCTGACATCAGAGAGGTGTCATAAAAGATGATGTCACAGAGCTCAAGGGACTATAAAAGGAGCTGCCTTGTGAAGCAAAGTCATTCACTGCATAAACATCAAGCGATGAACAGCTGGATAACCAAGTGCCGGTATCCTATAAAGACTATAGGAAATCTTAAAGGAGGAAACTATACCTTGCACATGGAGATTGAGAGATTACATAGATAAAGGTAAGGTTTAAAAACTGGGCCATTATATTAATTGTACAGACAACAAAGTAGATTATACCATCTGAAGTAGTGATATAAACTGACTTCTTCTTATGTTACTGTCTTGAAACTTATTGTTAACGTATATTTAAATCAGTATAGTCATGAGTCTCATGTATTGACGGTGCAACTTGCATTTTTCTTCAGATAATGGTAGCACGGTATAAAAATACAGCATGAATAATTTCATCAGTGAGGAGATAGCACTACGATGAGATAGCACTACGAGGTGAGAGGTGAGTATAGAATTTGCTTTAGTTTATTCATGTGTAAGTACTGTATATACTTCAGTGTATGAATGTTAAGGTGCCCCCCCCCTATGACTGGCATGGCAGGGAAGAACTAAGTTTTAAAGCAGCCCTGAAATACTTGTTTTTTAGAACCATCCCCATAAAAGTGGATGTTGTGTCACTTTAATGCACGAGGGAGTATTGTTATTTTTCATTATGTATAATCTTGTGTAATTATGTGAGGAGTGTTGTCTTAGTGAGTACCATAGTTATGTTGCCAACTTCGCCAGGAGACAAAGCACCAATCAGGGACCATTATCTGCAGTCTTTTTTTTTACCTCTATGTATATAAAATCATTACATATCACAATAGATGACATCACAAAGCCCAGTTACTAGACAGAAGTTCTGCAAGTCCATATGTCTAATGTACAAAAGCCTTAAAGAGATATTGTAGCTCCAAATTTACATTATACATTATACTCTTGAAGTAACTGACTTTGGTAATGCACAAACTATAGCCTTTAATTCATAATTTATCATATGCAATTTGTCAAAAGTCTGTAAAATCTTGCAGGGCGTAGTTGCGCTAGCGACTGTTTTGTGATAATTTGAAAGATGTGTAATAATACTGTACGTTAATTTCACTGTGTTGTTCTTCTTTTTCAGAAATTTAAATGCATTGAGACAACAAATCATAGACTGGACCTCACCCCGTACTCCTCATTACTCGAGACTGTTGTCAAGGATAAAGGAAAGTCAGAATGGCTTCATGGAAGCTCATGTTGCAAGGTTTCAAGCCCCTCACCATAAAAATGGGACTCTTCACAGCCCTCTTGTGAGACTCGCTGCATACACGCTCTGGCCACCATATTGGCTATAATCCCCCTGGTCATCAGTCTTGATGTGTGGGAACAGTGGCACTTCACCTGTGTAGCCGACAGTACCTGGCCTCCTTGCAATTGATACCAGCTTTTCTGTTTGCCGGACCCAAAGATCTGCTGCCTTCCACTGGTAAGATAACAACTGCTTGCAAGATAACGGCTACCTGAGAGTTGTGAGGCTCTGTGGAGCCGCCCTGAATCCCATCTTCCTGTTGGATCTGCACTCAGGTTCTTTCCAATGTAATTAGTCTTTACTGGGGGCAGACATTTTCTTGTGTAGCTACTTCGAGGAGGGGACAAGGCTAGTAGACTTAGAATCCCATTTGTCCTGCTGTAAGCACTTAATACTAAGGATTGCCACACTTTGTTCTACATTCACAGGTAAACAGAAACAAACATGGTGACTTCTACAGTATTCTACTACTGCTTAAAATATTTAAAGGCTATATTTTTTACATTATAAACCATTTGTCTGATCATACACACACTTTCCTTTTCCGTAACATAACACATGTAATGTTATACAACTACATTGTGCTTTAACTTTGTTTCCCTTCTCTACAGAACTGCAACCCAAGACTCAAAAGAAATGTAAGCCATATGGAACTGAATTTAGGAAACCCAGAATATTCTCTACATTCTCTGACATTGTGTGAAGCTTTGAAATTATAACATTTGAGGAGATATCGTGAGAGCCACAAGTTCTTCAGGCAGCTACATCTCTTCTCCTTTATTCAAATAGACAACTATTACTGGCTTCATCTTATCTGCGTAAGAAGAAATTGGAGAGAGTGTGTTTGTAATAAACAATCACTAAGAGACTAGAGACTCTGCATTATGTCAAAGTAATGCAACTGCCCAAGTAACAAATATGACATATAGACACACACACATACACTGAATTATATACACACACACACACTGACATATACACACACACACACACTGACATACACTTACATACACACACACACACTGACATATACACACACACACACACTGACATATACACTCACACACACACTGACATATACACACACACACACACACACACACACACACACTGACATACACACACTGACATACACACACACACTGACATACACAGAGACACATACACACACTGACATACACACACACACTGACATACACAGAGACACACACACAGACATACACACACTGACATACACACACTGACATACAGACACACACACACACACTGACATACACAGAGACACACACACACTGAGATACACACACTGACATACACACACTGACATACACACACTGACATACACACACACACTGACATACACACACTGACATACACACACTGACATACGCACACACTGACATACACAGACAGAGACACACACTGACATACACAGACAGAGACACACATTGACATACACAGAGACACACACTAACCACACTGAGACACTGACATACACAGACACACATAGACACTTACACACTGATTTACGCACATTGACACACACACACTTTGACATACAGACACATACTGGCACACACACTGACATACACACAGACATACACACACACACACTGGCACACACAGAGACACACACTGACACAGACACACACTGACAAGACACACACACATTCACTAACATACACACACACACACATACACACACACACACACTGACATACACACACACACACACATACATACACACACACATAAACTAACACTCAGGGCTGGATTAACTTTTTTGGAGCCCCTGGAGCCCCTGCCAGTTCATCGCTGGTTTGGCCTTCCTTGTCAGGGTCACACTGCCAGTTCATCACTGGTTTGCCCTTCATTGTCAGGGTCACTCTGCCAGTTCATCACTGGTTTGGCCTTTCTTGTCAGGGTCACACTGCCAGTTCATCACTGGTTTGTCCTTCCTTGTCAGGGTCACACTGCCAGTTCATCACTGGTTTGTCCTTCCTTGTCAGGGTCACAATGCCAGTTCATCACTGGTTTAGCTTTCCTTGTCAGGGTCACACTGCCAGTTCATCACTGGTTTGTCCTTCCTTGTCAGGGTCACACTGGCAGTTCATCACTGGTTTGGCCTTCCTTGTCTCAGGGTCACACTGCCAGTTCATCACTGGTTTGGCCTTCCTTGTCAGGGTCACGCTGGCAGTTCATCACTGGTTTGTCCTTCCTTGTCAGGGTCACGCTGGCAGTTCATCACTGGTTTGTCCTTCCTTGTCAGGGTCACACTGGCAGTTCATCACTGGTTTGTCCTTCCTTGTCAGGGTCACACTGCCAGTTCATCACTGGTTTGTCCTTCCTTGTCAGGGTCACACTGCCAGTTCATCACTGGTTTGGCCTTCCTTGTCAGGGTCACACTGCCAGTTCATCACTGGTTTGTCCTTCCTTGTCAGGGTCACACTGGCAATTCATCACTGGTTTTAATAATAAGAAACAGCATTGTGTAAAGATGGACAATTTATAGGATGGAAATAACCAGCTAGGTCAGTAAGTCAGGAACAAAAGCAAAGTATCCATTCACATAACAGCATCGGAGCATCGTGGTGTAGAATATTATTCATTTTCACTATAAAATGTTAAGGTTGATCATTCTCAACAATTTGTCACCACAAGAAAAGTAATTGTATATTGTAAAAACACAATACTAAAGTTGTAACAGGGACATTTTATTGCTGCATTTTTTCTTCTTCATATTTGTCAATGAATTTATTTTATATGTATAATTGTTTTTTATTTGTATATCTTTGTACTATAAAAATGAATTAAACCAAAACAGTAAATTGTGTGGCTAATTTAAATTAATTTATTTTCAAAAATATAAATGTGAAAAATAAAAATGTCAATCAAAAAAGTGTGTGTACCTTATTATGTATGCCTTTACTTTACTTTCCACTTATATCTATTTTTTGCTGGTTCATATGTAATACTGGTATTATTACAGTTGTAGAAGAAAAGTATTTTCTTGTAAGAAAATAACAAAAATAAAAACATTATTGAGCTACTGATTAACTGTAATATTCTAATAGTGTAGTTGTGAAAAAAAAAAAAAGCTAATTATGAAAAAAAAAAAAGCTAATTAAAACTTCACATAACAAGTGCCCACCATACATGAAAATCAAATATGATTTTTGTGTTATAAAATGATTTTCTTAATGGAATATATACATTATGAACAGAGTGTACAGTATATTCCTTAAACTGTTTCATGCATTATAAATGAGCCATAATTATTACATGGGAAAGATCACATTCACAGTTGTTCTTATTATGACTTCAA
The DNA here is from genome assembly GCA_027410445.1 of Discoglossus pictus. Classification (NCBI taxonomy): domain Eukaryota; kingdom Metazoa; phylum Chordata; class Amphibia; order Anura; family Alytidae; genus Discoglossus; species Discoglossus pictus. Next base: position 367,664,245 of record CM050164.1, on the reverse strand, counting down.
CCAGACTAGTGCATAGTGTATAGGGTCTAGAAAAACATAAATATTGTCAAAAATACTTGGCAGAGATGAACAATTATGTAGAAATCAATTAATTAGTAATTAAATGAAAATGACAACTGTTTACCATCTAGTATATCCTCTGCACGGTCTGTGCTCCGATGCAGGGTCCGGCAGCGCTGTCTGCGCAAAGAGGATGCAGGCACTGCAGAGTATAGCACATCCAAGGAAGGGATTTGGAGGGTGTGTCTGTTGAAAGATGGAGTGAAAATGAGGCGCCCCTCTCAGAGATGCGCCTGTAGGCACGAGCCTAACTTGCCTAATGGATGATCCAGCCCTGGCCTGGCTATGTGGAGAGAAATGCAAAACAGTATTAAAAACACACAGCCACCTCTTCCAGTATGTCCTGCCTGCTGACTGAGGAGGCACATGAACTACCCTGTATCAGAGACTTTGTCTTATTATAGTATATATATTGATATTATTTGCAATGTTTAGGTTTAATACAAGCCAAGTTTTAGCTCTGTGATGTGGTCTTTCTTTCCTTTTAAACATATATCAGGCACCTTGAACTCCATTAGGCATCTTGTTCTTCTACTTCTACTCTGCTCTATATTGGTCAAGAGAATCATAGACCAAAATAATAGTGAGAAACATTTTGGAAAAAAACAACGGGCGCTACGCTAGGCACTATTCATATAGTCCTGCAATAGTACTGATATATAAAGTATATTATAGCAAGTTCCATATAGTCCTCCACATTACAGATGTATAAAAAGCTATCCACGCACAAGTATATAATCAGTAGTAAACTCTGTATATAATAAAAATGTATATATATATCAAGCTCCATATATTGCTCTGTGTATTACTGATATATCCATATATTGCTCTGTGTATTACTGATATATAAAAATGATAGTAGGATCATACAGCCCTGCACTCTGCACTTATCAATGCTACTCATCTCTTTCCACCCTCCTCTCATGTAAAGTCCTCCTAGGCATGCAGAGTGGTTGGTGATGGGAGAGAAGGTTTAAGTGACCTCTGGAACCAGTAAACATTCCCACCAAGGCTTGATTGTGAATGCATAGCTGCACCATTTTAGCTGCACCATTTTTAAACTTCATGATTAAAAATCATTCTTACGAAAAAATGTAGCTCTGGGGCCCCTTTGGCTCTGGAAACCCCTGAGGGTTGTCTGTCTGTCTGTTGTTTCATCCCACCCCAAGATGAGTGTGCGCTGTCTGTGTCATCCAGTCAGCTGCCACATACTACTCTACAACTAGTGTGAGCAAGCACAAGGTGGAGGAGTCGGGTAAATAAGCAGAGCTCTGGAATAATTGCCTCAGTTACAATGAAGATTATTTTTTTTAAAGCAGGAAATGAAACTCTGCCAGGGGCAGAGCCACCACCTTCTCTTTTTTCTTTCCTATTTCACTCTTCACCACCTTCTCTTTTTTCTTTCCTATTTCACTCTTCTTTCCTCTTATCGTCTGTCCTATCACTCACTCCCTTCTCTCCTTCTGTCTCCCCCTCTATCCTACCCTCCCCATTCTTGCTCTAATTGTTTCCCCCTTCTCTGGTTCTCAATTTTTTCTCTCCCCTTTACTATCCCTTGCTCTTCTTCCCCCCTCATCTCATTCATTCTCCCTTTTCTCACTCTTCTCTTCCCCTTTTTACTTTCATCTCATTCTTTCTCTCTCTTCTCTCTTCTCTCTTCATCTTTTTCTTTGCCCACATTCTTTATCCCACAATACCTTACTTCCTTCTATCTTCTCTCTATTCCCTTTACCCATTACTCTTCTCGTTTCTCTTCCCTCTCCCCTTCTCCCATTTTTGTCCCCCTCATGACTCCTTCCCTCCATTTCACCACTCATTTCTCCTTCTTTCTCTTCCTTTCTTTCTCCTTTCTCTCTTTGTTCCTCTTCTCCCCTACTCTCCTTGTTTTATCTCTCTAGACTTTTTCATTTTTATCTTTCCTCCTTTGTATCTTCCTCTCCACTCTCTCTCCCTTTCTCTCTCTCTCTCTCTCTCTCTCTCTCTATCTCTATCTCCCTTTGTCTCTATTTCTCTATAACTTTCTCCTCTCTATCCAATTGCCCCTCTCCCTTTCTCTCTTCTCCCTCCCCTCTCCCTATTCCTTTCACCTCCTTTTTCTCAAACTCTCATTTCCCCCTTCTCTCTCTCCAATCCCCCTTATAACATCTGTTTCTCCTTTCCATTTCCCCCTTTTCTTCTCATTTCCATTCTCTCTCAATCTTTACCCCCCCCTTTCTCTCACCCCTTCTCATTTCCTTCTCCTCTTCCTAATCTTTTTAATCCCCTACGCTCTCCCACTCATCTCTCCTCTACTACACCCTTTTTTCTCACCCTCTCCCCATCTCCTCTTTCTACACTTTCTCACTCCTGCTTTAATTTCTCTCTTCTTCCTTCTCCCTCCCCCTTCTCCTCTATACGCTCTCTCCCCATCTCCATCTGTTTTCTCTTTTTACCTCTCTTCTCTATCTCTTCCACTGTCCTCACCACAAATATCGCCAGGGGCCAGAAAGGGCGCAGGGGGGACTGCCTGCGGCCAAGAGATTGCTGAGAGGGGGCCCCATTGCCCCAGAGCCCTCCATTTCCATTGCTCCAGAGCCCTCCATTCACTAGCTCTGGTACTGGGTTCATGAATGGAGTAATAATAGGAGGTATATGGAGTAATGATAAAGAGTAAAATAGGGAGTTTTCGAGTGTATGATGTGGATTAATAGGAGGAAGTATAAGGAGGCATTTTATACACAAATATATGGAGCTGATATAGGAGTAAATCCACCATATACCAGAGGTTTCCTTAACAAGATTTCAGTCTAATGCATCATGCTCAAATATCACATTATCTAATTGTCAAAACAAAAAAAATCAATCTGCAGATCTCTAACGGAAGCAAAACCAATGTATAAAACCAATGTTAGGGCTACGTGGAGAAAACCACTAGACGTAGCAAATAAAACGTAAAGGAACAGCACAGCAAGATATTTCTGTGATAATACTAATTATATGTACATTGTTGGTTGCTCAACAAAAGTAGATGAGGGTCTGGTGTAAATACCGGAGTATTGCTGAGGTTTTGTAGAAGCAACCAGCCACAAAATCTTTCCGACTTGTTATCTAGACACATTTAAGTACTTGGTGCTATATGGAACAAAGCAGAGAGGAAGGATGAGACCCCTCTGAATACCTAGAGTGACAGACTCGCTGAGTCCTTGTTAGGTCAACCATTTGGATAATGGAGAGAAGTGCCTCTCCATGTCTCGTCTCCTCCCCTCTGTATTGATGTTCTCTTTCTCCTCACCAGAACTTTAAGTACCCCTTGGTCTCCTTCCTTGTACTGCCCAGGATCTAGACCCTTAATTTTCACCTTGCTTCTCAGGAGTGTTCTTTTTTTAACCATATGGTCTCTTTACAACCCAGTGCACAGAGAAGGGAGAGCATTGGCAGACATAAGCCACAAGGGCTTTAAGGATAGCACTTGGAGGAGGAGTGATATGGAATACTTCTGTCCCTCTCTCTACCTAACTCTATACTCTCTCTGTATCAAATAATCTAACCCCACTCTCTATACTCCTATCTCCTTCCCTCGCATCATTCACATCCTTGCTACCTCCATATCTACTTCTAGTGCAGTTCTTCCTCGTATCTGCTTCTCCTGAGACCCAAATCTCCATTCTACTCTCTATTTACTTTCTCCTTCCTATCTCCTTATTATTATTACTCCCTTTTCTACATATGCTGTTTTTCTTTTTCTCTCTACATTTGGACTTACCCTTTGGTATTACTTTAAACATACTGTAATGCTTGTAGTGCAAAACAACTTGGGGTCCTATGGGACTGACAGTTGATGGACCGCCCCATAAAATCTATCCTACAAATCAGGTCCACATACTAACCGCTTTCTGTGGCAGAATATATAACTAGGACAACAAGGCAGCTACCTATGGGTGCCTCTCTGGGAGGGGTCCCTCATTTGCATATCAGTACATTTATATTGAGCATGCTTATGTTTTACACACATAGACCCTGCCTCTCTAGCCAGGGGCAAGTTATTTAGTGGGGGGAGGAGGTGAGTGTGTAGTGGCAGGTTTTGTTGTAAATACAGGTATCCTTACATTTTTTTGTGTATATATATATAGCATTTATCACTTTTTGCAGCAAGTGTGATATTTGGCTAAGATGTAAGCTGCGAACCAGTATTTTCCATTTTGTGATATAAGTTATGAAATAGTTAAATCTGCATGACCCATGATTTACCAGTTTCAGCTAAAGCCATAAACAACTACTTTAGTCTAAACAATATGTCCTAGCATCTAGACCCAAGGTTTAATAACACTTTATTGACTGTGCAGAATATAAAATATAGAGGTTCATATAGGCACTGATTTAGCTAGGTACGTGTTTTCATTATAATTGGCCCAAATAATGAAAATTATCATTCATTGGCCTAGCGATTGGATAGACCATGTTTCTAGAAGGTGGGGATGGATTATCCTATTGTCTTTAGGCAAACATAAAAGCTGTGTATTGTTTATTTTTGGGCCCAGTGGTCCAGTGAGCCAGTAGCAGGGGACAATTGTAACTGGTCTTATGTTGCTAATTCATGTTTTTCCAAATAAACCAAACAAAATCAGAGGCCTCTGTGTTTTGAGTATCATGACTGAGTTTCGGAGTAAAAAGTGGTTTGTGGGTATGGGTTTTTCTACAACATTTGACGAGCCGAGCCAGGAGTGCACTAATTTGTCCATAGGTAACACTCCTAGCTAGTGATGTCGCGAACATAAAATTTTCGGTTCGCGAACCGCGAACGCGAACCGCCGCAAATGTTCGCGAACCGGCGAACCCGGCAAACCGCCATAGAATTCAATGGGCAGGCAGATTTTAAAACCCACAGGGACTCTTTCTGGCCACAATAGTGATGGAAAAGTTGTTTTAAGGGGACTAACACCTGGACTGTGGCATGCCGGAGGGGGATCCATGTCAAAACTCCCACGGAAAATTACATAGTTGATGCAGAGTCTGGTTTTAATCCATAAAGGGCATAAATAGCCTAACATCCCCCTCCATCATCATCCTTCCCTGTATCTCTTTACTCCCTCCCTCATCATCCTCCGCTGTGTCTCTTTCCCCCCTTCCTCATCATCCTCCCCTGTGTCTCATCCCCCCTCCCTCATCATCCTCCCACCTCCCTCATCATCCTCCCCTGTATCTCTTTACCCCTCCCTCATCATCCTCCCCTGTGTCTCTTCCCCCCTCCATCATCATCCTCCCTTGTGTCTCTCTCCCCCCTCCCTCATCATCCTCCCCTGTGTCTCTTTTCCCCCTCCCTCATCATCTTCCCCTGTGTGTCTCCCCCCCCCCTCATCATCCTCCCCTGTGTCTCTTTCCCCCCTTCCTCATCACCCTCCCCTGTATCTCTTTATCCCCTCCCTCATCATCCTCCCCTGTGTCTGTTTCCCCCCTCCCTCATCATCCTCCCCTGTGTCTCTTCCCACCTCCCTCATCATCCTCCTACCTCCCTTGATGATAAGGGGGGGAAGAGACACAGGGATAAGTGTGAGGAGTGTTAGGGTAAGGGTTGTTAGGGATAAGGGTGAGGGGGTTAGGTGTTAGGGTGAGGGGTGTTAGGGCTAAGTGTGAGGGGTGTTAGGGTGAGGGGTGTTAGGGATAAGTGTAAGGGGTGTTAGGGTGAGGCATGTTAGGAATAAGTGTGAGGGGTGTTAGGTCTTAGGGATAAGTGTGAGAATGTTAGGGTTAGGTGTTAGGTTGATGGGTGTTATGGATAAGTGTGAGAGGTGTTAGGGTTAGGGTAAGGGGTGTTAGGGATTAGTGTGATGGGTGTTAGGGTAAGGGATGTTAGGATTAGGTGTTAGGGTAAGGGCTGTTAGTGATAAGTGTGAGGGGGTACTAGGGTTAGGTGTTAGGGTGAGGGGTGTTAGGGATAAGTGTGGGGGGTGTTAGAGTGAGGGATGTTAATGTTAGGTGTTAGGGATAAGTGGGAGGGGTGTTAGGGTTAGGGTAAGTGGTGTTAGGGATAAGTGTGAGGGGTGTTAGGGTTAGGTGTTAGGGTGAGGGGTGTTAGGGATAAGTGTGATGGGTGTTAGGGTAAGGGATGTTAGGGTTAGGTGTTAGGGTAAGGGCTGTTAGGGATAAGTGTAAGGGGGTATTAGGGTTAGGTGTTAGGGTGAGGGTTGTTAGGGATAAGTGTGAGGGGTGTTAGTGTAAGGGGTGTTAGGGATAAGTGTGAGGGGTATTAGGGTTAGGTGTTAGGGTTAGGGGTGTTAGGGATAAGTGTGGGGGGTGTTAGGGTGAGGGATGTTACGGTTAGGTGTTAGGGATAAGTGTGAGGGGTGTTAGGGTTAGGGTGAGGGGTGTTAGGGATAAGTGTGATGGGTGTTAGGGTGAGGGGTGTTAGGGATAAGTGTGATGGGTGTTAGGGTAAGGGATGTTAGGGTTAGGTGTTAGGGTAAGGGCTGTTAGGGATAAGTGTAAGGGGGTATTAGGGTTAGGTGTTAGGGTGAGGGTTGTTAGGGATAAGTGTGAGGGGTGTTAGTGTAAGGGGTGTTAGGGATAAGTGTGGGGATGTTAGGGTGAGGGATGTTACGGTTAGGTGTTAGGGATAAGTGTGAGGGGTGTTAGGGTTAGGGTGAGGGGTGTTAGGGATAAGTGTGAGGGGTGTTAGGGTTAGGTGTTAGGGTGAGGGGTGTTAGGGATAATTGTGAGGGGTGTTAGTGTAAGGGGTGTTAGGGATAAGTGTGAGGGGTGTTAGGGTGAGGGATGTTAGGGTTAGGTGTTAGGGATAAGTGTGAGGGGTGTTAGGGTTAGGGTGAGGGGTGTTAGGGATAAGTGTGAGGGGTGTTAGGGTTAGGTGTTAGGGTGAGGGGTGTTAGGGATAAGTGTGATGGGTGTTAGGGTAAGGGATGTTAGGGTTAGGTGTTAGGGTAAGGGGTGTAAGGGATAAGTGTGAGGGGGTATTAGGGTTAGGTGTTAGGGTGAGGGGTGTTAAGGATAAGTGTAAGTGGAGTTAGGGTGAGGCATGTTAGGAATAAGTGTGATGGGTGTTAGGTCTTAGGGATAAGTGAGTTAGGGTTAGGTGTTAGGGTGAGGGGTGTTAGGGATAAGTGTGGGGGGTGTTAGGGTAAGGGATGTTACGGTTAGGTGTTAGGGATAAGTGTGAGGGGTGTTAGGGTTAGGGTAAGGGGTGTTAGGGATAAGTGTGAGGGGTGTTAGGGTTAGGTGTTAGGGTGAGCGGTGTTAGGGATAAGTGTGATTGGTGTTAGGGTAAGGGATGTTAGGGTTAGGTGTTAGGGTAAGGGCTGTTAGAGATAAGTGTAAGGGGGTATTAGGGTTAGGTGTTAGGGTAAGGGCTGTTAGAGATAAGTGTAAGGGGGTATTAGGGTTAGGTGTTAGGGTGAGGGGTGTTAGGGATACGTGTGAGGGGTGTTAGTGTAAGGGGTGTTAGAGATAAGTGTGAGGGGTGTTAGGGTTAGGTGTTAGGTTGAGGGGTGTTAGGGATAAGTGTGATGGATGTTAGGGTAAGGGATGTTAGGGTTAGGTGTTAGGGTAAGGGCTGTTAGTGATAAGTGTGAGGGGGTATCAGGGTTAGGTTTTAGGATGAGGGGTGTTAGGGATAAGTGTGGGGGGTGTTAGAGTGAGGGATGTTAAGGTTAGGTGTTAGGGATAAGTGTGAGGGGTGTTAGGGTTAGGGTAAGTGGTGTTAGGGATAAGTGTGAGGGGTGTTAGGGTTAGGTGTTAGGGTGAGGGTTGTTAGGGATATGTGTGAGGGGTGTTAGGTGTTAGGGTGAGGGGTGTTAGGGATAAGTGTGATGGGTGTTAGGGTAAGGGATGTTAGGGTTAGGTGTTAGGGTAAGGGCTGTTAGGGATAGGTGTAAGGGGGTATTAGGGTTAGGTGTTAGGGTGAGGGTTGTTAGGGATAAGTGTGAGGGGTGTTAGTGTAAGGGGTGTTAGGGATAAGTGTGAGGGGTATTAGGGTTAGGTGTTAGGGTGAGGGGTGTTAGGGATAAGTGTGGGGGGTGTTAGGGTGAGGGATGTTACGGTTAGGTGTTAGGGATAAGTGTGAGGGGTGTTAGGGTTAGGGTGAGGGGTGTTAGGGATAAGTGTGAGGGGTGTTAGGGTTAGGTGTTAGGGTGAGGGGTGTTAGGGATAAGTGTGATGGGTGTTAGGGTAAGGGCTGTTAGGGATAAGTGTAAGGGGGTATTAGGGTTAGGTGTTAGGGTGAGGGATGTTAGGGATAATTGTGAGGGGTGTTAGTGTAAGGGGTGTTAGGGATAAGTGTGAGGGGTGTTAGGGTGAGGGATGTTAGGGTTAGGTGTTAGCGATAAGTGTGAGGGGTGTTAGGGTTAGGGTGAGGGGTGTTAGGGATAAGTGTGGGCGGTGTTAGGGTAAGGGATGTTACGGTTAGGTGTTAGGGATAAGTGTGAGGGGTGTTAGGGTTAGGGTAAGGGGTGTTAGGGATAAGTGTGAGGGGTGTTAGGGTTAGGTGTTAGGGTGAGCGGTGTTAGGGATAAGTGTGATGGGTGTTAGGGTAAGGGATGTTAGGGTTAGGTGTTAGGGTAAGGGCTGTTAGAGATAAGTGTAAGGGGGTATTAGGGTTAGGTGTTAGGGTGAGGGGTGTTAGGGATACGTGTGAGGGGTGTTAGTGTAAGGGGTGTTAGAGATAAGTGTGAGGGGTGTTAGGGTTAGGTGTTAGGTTGAGGGGTGTTAGGGATAAGTGTGATGGATGTTAGGGTAAGGGATGTTAGGGTTAGGTGTTAGGGTAAGGGCTGTTAGTGATATGTGTGAGGGGGTATCAGGGTTAGGTTTTAGGATGAGGGGTGTTAGGGATAAGTGTGGGGGGTGTTAGAGTGAGGGATGTTAAGGTTAGGTGTTAGGGATAAGTGTGAGGGGTGTTAGGGTTAGGGTAAGTGGTGTTAGGGATATGTGTGAGGGGTGTTAGGGTTAGATGTTAGGGTGAGGGTTGTTAGGGATATGTGTGAGGGGTGTTAGGTGTTAGGGTGAGGGGTGTTAGGGATAAGTGTGATGGGTGTTAGGGTAAGGGATGTTAGGGTTAGGTGTTAGGGTAAGGGCTGTTAGGGATAGGTGTAAGGGGGTATTAGGGTTAGGTGTTAGGGTGAGGGTTGTTAGGGATAAGTGTGAGGGGTGTTAGTGTAAGGGGTGTTAGGGATAAGTGTGAGGGGTGTTAGGTGTTAGGGTGAGGGGTGTTAGGGATAAGTGTGATGGGTGTTAGGGTAAGGGATGTTAGGGTTAGGTGTTAGGGTAAGGGCTGTTAGGGATAGGTGTAAGGGGGTATTAGGGTTAGGTGTTAGGGTGAGGGTTGTTAGGGATAAGTGTGAGGGGTGTTAGTGTAAGGGGTGTTAGGGATAAGTGTGAGGGGTATTAGGGTTAGGTGTTATGGTGAGGGGTGTTAGGGATAAGTGTGGGGGGTGTTAGGGTGAGGGATGTTACGGTTAGGTGTTAGGGATAAGTGTGAGGGGTGTTAGGGTTAGGGTGAGGGGTGTTAGGGATAAGTGTGAGGGGTGCTAGGGTTAGGTGTTAGGGTGAGGGGTGTTAGGGATAAGTGTGATGGGTGTTAGGGTAAGGGCTGTTAGGGATAAGTGTAAGGGGGTATTAGGGTTAGGTGTTAGGGTGAGGGATGTTAGGGATAATTGTGAGGGGTGTTAGTGTAAGGGGTGTTAGGGATAAGTGTGAGGGGTGTTAGGGTGAGGGATGTTAGGGTTAGGTGTTAGCGATAAGTGTGAGGGGTGTTAGGGTTAGGATGAGGGGTGTTAGGGATAAGTGTGGGCGGTGTTAGGGTAAGGGATGTTACGGTTAGGTGTTAGGGATAAGTGTGAGGGGTGTTAGGGTTAGGGTAAGGGGTGTTAGGGATAAGTGTGAGGGGTGTTAGGGTTAGGTGTTAGGGTGAGCGGTGTTAGGGATAAGTGTAATGGGTGTTAGGGTAAGGGATGTTAGGGTTAGGTGTTAGGGTAAGGGCTGTTAGAGATAAGTGTAAGGGGGTATTAGGGTTAGGTGTTAGGGTGAGGGGTGTTAGGGATACGTGTGAGGGGTGTTAGTGTAAGGGGTGTTAGAGATAAGTGTGAGGGGTGTTAGGGTTAGGTGTTAGGTTGAGGGGTGCTAGGGATAAGTGTGATGGATGTTAGGGTAAGGGATGTTAGGGTTAGGTGTTAGGGTAAGGGCTGTTAGTGATAAGTGTGAGGGGGTATCAGGGTTAGGTTTTAGGATGAGGGGTGTTAGGGATAAGTGTGGGGGGTGTTAGAGTGAGGGATGTTAAGGTTAGGTGTTAGGGATAAGTGTGAGGGGTGTTAGGGTTAGGGTAAGTGGTGTTAGGGATAAGTGTGAGGGGTGTTAGGGTTAGGTGTTAGGGTGAGTGTTGTTAGGGATATGTGTGAGGGGTGTTAGGTGTTAGGGTGAGGGGTGTTAGGGATAAGTGTGATGGGTGTTAGGGTAAGGGATGTTAGGGTTAGGTGTTAGGGTAAGGGCTGTTAGGGATAGGTGTAAGGGGGTATTAGGGTTAGGTGTTAGGGTGAGGGTTGTTAGGGATAAGTGTGAGGGGTGTTAGTGTAAGGGGTGTTAGGGATAAGTGTGAGGGGTGTTAGGGTTAGGTGTTAGGGTGAGGGGTGTTAGGGATAAGTGTGGGGGGTGTTAGGGTGAGGGATGTTACGGTTAGGTGTTAGGGATAAGTGTGAGGGGTGTTAGGGTTAGGGTGAGGGGTGTTAGGGATAAGTGTGAGGGGTGTTAGGGTTAGGTGTTAGGGTGAGGGGTGTTAGGGATAAGTGTGATGGGTGTTAGGGTAAGGGCTGTTAGGGATAAGTGTAAGGGGGTATTAGGGTTAGGTGTTAGGGTGAGGGATGTTAGGGATAATTGTGAGGGGTGTTAGTGTAAGGGGTGTTAGGGATAAGTGTGAGGGGTGTTAGGGTGAGGGATGTTAGGGTTAGGTGTTAGCGATAAGTGTGAGGGGTGTTAGGGTTAGGGTGAGGGGTGTTAGGGATAAGTGTGAGGGGTGTTAGGGTTAGATGTTAGGGTGAGGGGTGTTAGGGATAAGTGTGATGGGTGTTAGGGCAAGGGATGTTAGGGTTAGGTGTTAGGGTAAGGGGTGTTAGGGATAAGTGTGAGGGGGTATTAGGGTTAGGTGTTAGGGTGAGGGGTGTTAAGGATAAGTGTAAGGGGTGTTAGGGTGAGGCATGTTAGGAATAAGTGTGAGGGGTGTTAGGTCTTAGGGATAAGTGAGTTAGGGTTAGGTGTTAGGGTGAGGGGTGTTAGGGATAAGTGTGGGGGGTGTTAGGGTGAGGGATGTTAGGGTTATGTGTTAGGGAAAAGTGTGAGGGGTGTTAGGGTTAGGGTGAGGGGTGTTAGGGATAAGTTTGAGGGGTGTTAGGGTTAGGTGTTAGGGTGAGGGGTGTTAGGGATAAGTGTGATGGGTGTTAGGGTAAGGGATGTTAGGGTTAGGTGTTAGGGTAAGGGGTGTTAGGGATAAGTGTGAGGGGGTATTAGGGTTAGGTGTTAGGGTGAGGGGTGTTAAGGATAAGTGTAAGGGGTGTTAGGTCTTAGGGATAAGTGATCAAAAGAGTCCTTCAGGACTGTATTGCACACTGTGTACAGTAGCCTAGCTATGGTTTTCCCTATTGATGCATTATCACCTACACTCAGCCTCCTCTCAGTAAGACTGCAAGTTAGTTATGATTCCAAAATGGCTGCTGTCCATGAGGTTAAAGGGTCTGGAAGGCAGGGTATGATTGGTCAATGATGGAAGACTGTCAGTCATGAAATCGATACATTTATCACCGCCCATGCATATCGTCATTGTGCTGGTGGGCGGAATGCATTAACGGTCAGGGGGCCAGGCCAGGCCTCATTGAAGAGTCTAAAGGTTAGTGTACTAGTGTAATATGATCACACAGGGATGCAGGGGGCTACAATAGATACACAGCATTAGTTAATATATACACACAAGCCAGGCAAGGGGTTATCTTAAAATGAAAGTGTCCCAGGGAATAGTTTGCTTCCTTTATTACTGTAATAACACTTGAATGATGATGTACACATTATATTTAATTGTTTTTGGTTTATTAATAATAAATTATTGTGTTTTTTTATTGCAGGGTCACGAAAATATTTGGGGGGGCGTTTGCCCTGACGCCCCAATGGACGGGCCGCCCCTGCGCTAGACAATTAAAAATGATTTTATTTCATCATATGTTGGAATGTTCATGCATATGCCAATATGAAAAGCCATGCTGTAACATGCAGAAAGCAATTAAAGAAACACTACCTGATTAAATAGCAATACAAAAACCTGAAACTGATGCCATATTAACCATTCCTCACTCACAGGGGCTCTAACGTGGACCCTGGAATATATATATGATTGCATATACATCTCTCTCATCACATCTACATTTGGGAAAGCAAATAGTGGCCAAATTACACCACATATATTAATTACCAGGGGAACATTTGTTTATATGTAGTTCTGTCCTTCAGTCGTGTCTGACTCTCTGTGACCCTATGGACTTCAACACATTTAGCTAGGTCTCTGCCTGTGCTGTTCTACAAGTTTTGCATGCCAAAGATACTGGAGTGGGTTTCCAGTTCCTTCTCGAGTGGACTGTGATTTGTCTGACCTCTCTGCTATCACCTGCCCACCTACAGTGGTCCTATTTGGTATGGCTCACAGCTTCAATCAGGTACACAATCCCCTTCACCACCACCACTTAGCAATCCACAAGGGGACCAGGGGAACATACACCACACTAATGTAAATTGATGAATAGCAAAACATAATTAGAGGTCACCAAATGGGAATGGCTATACATCTTTGCACATGGCCACCAGCAATGGCGTGAGACTCTCCAGGATGGGCATAGCGTAGATGGAGGTGAGTTGATCTACGTGCCTCAGTAGATTAGTGTGGTGTATGTTCCTGTGGTCCCCTTCAGCATTGCTAAGTGGTGGCGGTGAAGGGGCTTGTGTACTGCAATGAAGTTGTGAGCTATACCATGAAGGGTCACTCTAGGTGGGCAGGTCATAGCAGAGAGGTTAGACAAATCACAGTCCACTAGAGAAGGAACTGGCAACCCACTCAGTATCAACTGTCATATTCCTATCAGGCCCTCAGTGGAATGTTGATACTCCACAATATCACTTATTGGACTTTGCATGTGTATTAACCCTTTCATTTGAGTATATGAGATATTTATTATGATATGATATCTAATGCTATTTTGACTATTATTATTGTTATATGTATTGATCTATTGTAAAGTAACTATGGCTCATTAGTTTACATATATAGGCATGTGACACAAATGTGATATATGTGGATGTCCCATAACCCCAACCATTGAAAACACATTGACACTGTTAGAACGATATAACAAAGCTTTATTTCATACACAGAGCACAATCAGAAATGGTCAATACTGTGCATTAATATCATGGGTGTGGTATGGGCGGATCCCAGGAGAGCAAGAGGCTTGTTGGAATAAGGGGATACCTACAGGGGGTAATGTCATAGTCTAGAATAAGCATGATGCAAAGCACCTACCAGGGTCAAATGTGGTCCCTACACCACTGCAACTGGATCTGATGAAAAAAAGGATCATCAGAAATTACTCCATTTAATTGAAGAAACAATTAATGTGCATAGCAATTACAGCTTGTCTATATCTGCTCAATGAAACAGATGATTAAACCTATGGAGTGTGTAAACAAATCCAGATTCACACATATTGTGTGGGGACAAAACAGAAATCTGAAAAAAATTGGTCAACTAAAAAAAGGCGGAGGAGGATAAAAAAACATATAATCAACATGCATGTAAAGTACAGTGCTAAATACTCTAACTAAAACAATATACTAAATCACAGCGGCCCCTGCAGTGGTTGAGGCATGGTGGGAGGAGAGGAGGGGCCAAACTGCGGGTGGCCGGGGATGCTTCCGTGGGGGAGAAAGCTCGGCTGGCTTCTGCAGTGAATCCCTGGAATGTGCTCTGGTCCACCCCAAACCTGAGTAGCCCGGCCAGGCGGTGCCTCCTCTCCTCGCTATTGCGCCTTGCCAGGCTAGGATGACCTCTGCATGATTGGGGGAGATGCTAGCCTGAATTCCCTGAAGACACTCCAACTGCTGCAGCATGATGGACAGCATCTCTGCCTGCGCTGCCTGATGTTGGGGATGGAGGCCCCTGGGTTGTGGCCTAGTGAGGAGGTGGCGGTGTGTGAGTGGGGAGGGTCTGGGACCCAGCTGGAGGGTGTTGCAGAATGGGAGGTGGTGTGGTTGCGCCTGGTGGTGGCGGCCAGTCCAGTTAACTGCTGTGGGGGGAGGAGGTGGTAGCTGGCTGGTGTCCTCACTCCAGATGGAGGGCCCTGGCAATAGCTTCAGTCTCTGGAGGAGGGGGATAGTGGCGTCAAATTGCAGCGGTGTGGATGGAGGTCCCGATGGTGACCCCACCAGCCATATGACACCCTCCCCCTCTGAACCAGGGGCCTCGGCTTCGCTTCTCTCCTCCTCCCACTGAAGGTTCCACCTGGGCGGGGGCTTGCTCCTCCACTTCCTGCTCTGATGGAGCCGACGCCCCTGCCTCTGGCACACCACTGGACTGGATTTACGGTCTTGATCGTTCTTGGCTCCTAACACTAGCTAGATTCCGGCTGCGATCTGTAACTGCATAGGCTGCCTTGGGATCACCAATACATGTACTATCTATTGGTTGATTACTGTTGTTGTGCCGATGAATGACAGTGATATGTCAGATTCATGGACTAAATGATGCATCCATCTATCCCTTGTTAATTCCATAGAGCTGACATGTCAGTGTCCTTGATGGTCATCATGTACTTGTGTAGTGGCATGCTGGTGTATGTGATATTCACCTGACATGGAGGCTGGGTCCTCCTGGGCCACCCGGCCTAAAGCTCTAGAGGTGGGCACCTGTCTCAGAAGGACCTTGGCACCCTCTTCCTCTCATTATAGGTCACAGTCACACTTGACCATCATCCTCCTCACCTTGGCCCTGATATCCTCAAACCGGTGCTTGACAGACCTCACATCCCTTGGCGCTGTGCCTACTGCTGTAACCTCGGCCGCTACCTCCTTCCATGCCTGAGCCCTAGGCCCTGGCCGAACTTCCCTCCCCCTGCAAGAATCACAGGGTGGCCACGGATAGCACAGAGGAGGACCACATTCTCCTGGTGCGTGTAATTGTGGCTCCTGTCTCAGAGGCCTGTCCCTCCCCCAAACTACAACGTCCCCTGGTATCAGTCCCCTTCCCCACCCTGTCACCACCCACCTCCTCCTCTACACTCTCCTCCTCCTCCTGCTTCTTTTCCACTTCCTCCGCTACCTCCTCCTCTTTCTCCTCCTCCTCCACCATCTCCTCCTCCTCTTTCAACTCCTCAACCTCCTCCTCTTCTCCGCCACTCCTCAACCCCTCTCGTCCACCACTCCTCACCTCCTCGTGATCTCAACCATTAATTCCCAGGGCAACCACTCTGTCCTCTCTCTCCTCCTCACCTCTCCTCTTCCCCACCTCTCCACTCCTCTTCCCTCCCCTCTCCTCTCTCCATGATAGATGATAAATGAAAATAAGTGTTACTGGAAATATATGATGGGGAAAAAAATGTGTGTATTATGTGTAATTAATAACTGTTGGGGGATGAGATGTGTGTGATGGGAAGGGGGGTGTATTGAGTAACCTAGCTCTATATGTCTCTATGTGTATTGCAATTATGTGTAAACTGTAAATATGTGAAATCAAGAATTAAGCGTAAAAAAGTATAAGATAATTCAACAAAACTGCAAATTGCTGCTCTCAAAATACTCTTTCCCTCTCTGTCTCTCTCTCAAAAACCTCCAACTCCGGGACCTGCATGCTATAATACAGTCAATGCATGACAATCATCTGTGGCTAGACCGCTTTCTATTGGCTGAGTGGCACACTACCTTATACTGCGATTGGATAGTAACGGCCGATCACGGAAAGGGTTTACGGGCTTGCGTTTACGGCCCGTAGCTTGCGGCATTGTTGAATGTAATAGCCCTGTAAAGCAGCAGAATTTAAAGCCTGCAGGCTTTGAGGTGTGCTGTTGCAGCTACGGGCTTGGAATTTAATGGGGCTGCAAGTCTATAACATCTACATTTGGATTTCATATATTTAGTGGTATTTTAATAGCACAAAAGAAGGAGAAAATGCCCCAGGATTTATTGCAAACTGTATGAAAAGCTAGTAAAATGCTTTATTGTATTGACATCCTTACTTAGTGTAGCGGAACCCATCACTGTTTTACCCTGTTTTATGATTATTATGGTTAAAATATGATCTTACAATATGTATGCTGGTTTATGCTCTGCAGAATATTAGCCAGACTTTTGCAGACCTAGGCTAATAGATAATCCTGTTACAGAGATTCAAGAGATAAGAAAGTTGTAAAGGATCCTTGCATTTTCCAAAGTGTTTTCATTCTCTGATAAGAACAAAGAAGTGTAATTGAATCAATGTCTGATTGTATCAAAGTTGCCAGGGAGGTGTGACCCCCTATTGTTCTCTTTATGTGTATTGTGTGTAGCCAAATATGGGCATGTGTATTGCCTGTGGCCAAAGAGATGTATATATATTTCTGCAATAACAAAATAAAGTCAGTATTCATTTGACTCCCAAATTGTGTGTCGTCCAATATGGGAGGTCGGGAATGGTGAGACTGTAGTGCCTCTTAGGTATTTTATCGTATACCAGCGGAGATTTTGGACTGCGTGTTCCTGCTCCATTACATTTGTTGGCAAGTGGTGGAATTGTTCCCACGGTCAGAAGGACAGCTACAGGAGACACCATTCCGTGGAGTACAAATTGAGGGCAACGCTAGTATCCGTACAGCGCCCCTGGCTACAGCAGGATGGAACCGGCTATTTTTCGGACAGCGTTCCATGATGAGGATGAGGAGGAGGCCGCGGACTACAGGGAAACAGACAGAAAGGAACTCTGGTATGATGCCCTGGAAGATGCCCAATGGCGGCGAGGTGAGAGTCTCCCCAGTGATGAGCAGCGGGTACAGAAGCGTGTGGCGATGCGGATGTATCTATTGGGAGAGCAGCCCCTGGATGAGTGGGTGACAAGACTAGAGACCCTGGTATGGCGAGAGCTCTGGCTAGACAACGCATACCAGGCCCTCTGGTGGCATACCGTTCGACTTACCCCCTGGACGGCTGAACACGACTTACCGGAGGGGGATGATTATGATGGCCCGGGTTTATTATGGGATGCCTTGGAGGACGATATTGATCTTGGCAGCACGGAGGGGTCTAGGTTTTGGGACATCTACGACTACCGGATGGGCATGTATGTCTGGGATGACGAAGGCGAGGTGAGCGAAGACATGACCCACCTGGTAACGAGAGAGTGGGAGCTGGAGCAGGACTACCAACACCTGCTCAGCCTTGTGCAGCCCCAACCTACTCGACAAGCAGAACCAGACTTCATTGACTGGTCCTGGGATGACCTCCAGATGGCAGGTAGAGATGGGACCGAGGTCTCTCTACCGGCCCTCCAGGGAGCCGAAGGTGTCGTTCTTCCTCCCCAGCGGCAGTGTGTTCCCCAGGGAGCTGAAGGTGTCGTCCTTCCCCCCCAGCGGCAGTGTGTACCCCAGGGAGCTGAAGGTGTCGTCCTTCCTCCCCAGCGGCAGTGTGTACCCCAGGGAGCAGAAGGTGCCGTCCTTTCTCCCCAGCGGCAGTGTGTACCCCAGGGGCCCGAAGGTGTCGTCCTTCCCCCCCAGCGGCAGTGTGTACCCCAGGGAGCTGAAGGTGTCGTCCTTCCTCCCCAGCGGCAGTGTGAACCCCAGGGGGCAGAAGGTGTCGTCCTTCCCCCTCAGCGGCAGTGTGAACCCCAGGGGGCAGAAGGTGTCGTCCTTCCCCCCCAGCGGCAGTGTGTACCCCAGGGAGCAGAAGGTGTCGGCCTTCCCCCCCAGCGGCAGTGTGTACCCCAGGGAGCTGAAGGTGTCGTCCTTTCTCCCCAGCGGCAGTGTGTACCCCAGGGAGCTGAAGGTGTCGGCCTTCCCCCCCAGCGGCAGTGTGTACCCCAGGGAGCTGAAGGTGTCGTCCTTCCTCCCCAGCGACAGTGTGTACCCCAGGGAGCTGAAGGTGTCGGCCTTCTCCCACAGCGGCAGTGTGTACCCCAGGGAGCAGAAGGGGCCGTCCTTCCTCCCCAGCAGCAGTGTGAACCCCAGGGGGCAGAAGGTGTCGTCCTTTCCCCTCAGCGGCAGTGTGAACCCCAGGGGGCAGAAGGTGTCGTCCTTCCCCCCCAGCGGCAGTGTGTACCCCAGGGAGCAGAAGGTGTCGACCTTCCTCCACAGCGGCAGTGGGTACCCCAGGGGGCCAAAGGTGTCGTCCTTCCCCCCCAGCGGCAGTGTGAAACACAGGGGGCAGAAGGTGTCGTCCTTCCCCCCCAGCGACAGTTTACCCTAACCAGGGGACACACCAATCTCCCAGACGGCGCAGACGGGACCGTGGTCTCTGCGCCCACAGCTTGTCCAGATCCCCAACTACCGTCACTGGGACAACCGGAGGAGGGGGTAAATACAAATTCCCCTCCCCAGCTAACTTCTAATGTGGCCCCAGGGTTAACAGAGGAAATGTTAACCCCCACTGACCCCCACGTTTCCCTGGCTACTGAGCCGGAATATGTCCCAAGTACCCCAGCAGAAGAGCTGACAGCGGGGCAGAGTGCAGTCGGCCTCTGCCCTCCCTTTGTCCCTTGTACAGAGCAGGAGGTCCTGCAGGTTATACCAGCAGAAGAGCTGGCATCAGGGCAGAGTGCCGCTGGCCTCTGCCCCTCAAGTCCCCTCAGCGTGTTGCACCATCACCCCAGCAAAATATCCAGGTGCCTGGTTAGACTTCCCCCCAAAGGGGAGATGTGTGACGAAGTGCCCTTCGCCACTTTGGCTTGGAGAGGACTGTTTGCCAGCCTCCTGCCCTGCGACTATGGCCCTGGTACATATTGCCCTTTGGAACCAGTGTTCGGCCATACCAGAGTGTAAGTCACTCATTCTGGCCCTTTACATACAGGGGGGTCATTCTGTACTTGCCCTGTGTGAACCATGATACCCCAGATAACTGTGCCATGAAGCCCATTCATATAATGAAAGACTATGGGAAAGACTTTAGCTACATGGCAATTGAACTGTGTGAAGAGCATCTGAGCGCTATTCGGTGGTTTTGTGCGCACAGATCCCAGCTATCTGGGGATATGGGAAATGTGAGTAAATGTGAATTGCAGTAATGCTGATGGGTTGTCAAACTAGAGAATTGACCAACAAATACTTTTGTCCGGACATCCCCAGGCCGATCCGTTGGGATCAGACCGTGTATGCCGGCTTATGGTCACGGGGGAGGTGTGTAGCGGAACCCATCACTGTTTTACCCTGTTTTATGATTATTATGGTTAAAATATGATCTTACAATATGTATGCTGGTTTATGCTCTGCAGAATATTAGCCAGACTTTTGCAGACCTAGGCTAATAGATAATCCTGTTACAGAGATTCAAGAGATAAGAAAGTTGTAAAGGATCCTTGCATTTTCCAAAGTGTTTTCATTCTCTGATAAGAACAAAGAAGTGTAATTGAATCAATGTCTGATTGTATCAAAGTTGCCAGGGAGGTGTGACCCCCTATTGTTCTCTTTATGTGTATTGTGTGTAGCCAAATATGGGCATGTGTATTGCCTGTGGCCAAAGAGATGTATATATATTTCTGCAATAACAAAATAAAGTCAGTATTCATTTGACTCCCAAATTGTGTGTCGTCCAATATGGGAGGTCGGGAATGGTGAGACTGTAGTGCCTCTTGGGTATTTTATTGTATACCAGCGGAGATTTTGGACTGCGTGTTCCTGCTCCGTTACACTTAGATTGGGATCAGCTGTCTGAATTCTTTTCTTTTCAAAATGTTCAGCTAAAATATTAGATAAAAGCTGGAATAACCAATTCATAGTTTAGAGAATGAACTCTGTTAAATAAAAGAATAAAATATGTTATATTATCATCACCATCATTATTATTATTATTATTATTATTATTATTATTAATATTATTATTATTATTATTATTATTATTATTATTATTTCATTTGCAGATTCTATAGCACTAGTGATAAAAACAGTAATAAAACTTAAAGGGCCACTTAATTCAGCACAATTTGGAGCACACCACCGTAAAGATCTCCAAAAAAGCATTTTGAAATACTTTTTGAATTTTTGAGATAAGTACATTTTTCACTGAAAATTCAAAAAAATAACGTCTGTCTATACATGAGACACTGACTGCCCACTCCCAGATATGCAGCTTGTGCTCCGTGTAATGAGCAAAAGAGAAAATCAGTACAGATCACAGAATTATGGAAACAACTAAGCAAGTCAGTCATGGGTTAACTTTCTGAGTTCAGGGAAAACCTCCTATCGGTCAGTATGCTCACCATGCGGCTCTGCTGTTTGTTATTAATCATGAAACAGTCTGTGTTTGTAAACATATGCAAAAATAAGATGGAAAGAAAAAGGAATCCCTTTACTGTGGTGCACATCGTAAGAACCAAATATAGAATCAACAATAACCATTAAAAATAACATTTATTGTCATAAATAAAAACACTGGACCATAATAAAAACTATAACAAGATACCATGCTACCAATGTGATATTCAATGAGTATTTGATGCCACCGTGGGTGCTAAATATAAACATTTGTTGATAAACACTAGCCTGAGAATTGGATAACGCTGGGTCTGAAATATAAGGTGCTATTCGCTGATAGAATAAAAAAAAAGCTGCCAACAAATATGAATAGCAAGATAATCTTGCTGTATGAGGACGTGCTTTATAAAGTGACAAATGTGCTAATATAAGATATATTCAAGATCCTTGTTGATGAATAATATAAAGTGCTTAATATTGCTACATGCATAAATAAATGTTAGAGCTAATTCTGAAGGGCAGAAATCACATATAATAGTTGTCAAACAGCGATTCTATATCCTGTGCAATTTGCTACCCGATCATTGGATTGGATAAAATTCTCTCATTAAGCCTCCATGAGAATGGCACAAATTCAGAGAGAGATAGTCCTGGGAATGGTCAGACCATGGGCACAGGCATATATCCACCTCTTATATTATCTGACATAGCAAAATCCATTAAAATATAATCAATCCTAGAGTAGGATCCATGAACTGAGGAATAAAAGGTGTATCCCCTCTAGCCTTGGTGCATCTGCCTCCACGAATCAAGCAAATTAAGCTCCTTGAGAAGGGTATCATTTTGTTTCAGTTTATTTGAAAATCTGCCACCCGATCCTGCACTGACCTGTTCAGACTAGGATTAAGAGCAAGATTAAGGTCTCCTCCTAAAACAACCAGCAGATCTTAGTTATTTAAGCAAGCTAATAAATGAGTTATGTTCGGTATTGGCCAGGGAATCGAAAGAAACTAAAGATATTCTCACACCCAGAAGTGTTCCCAAAAATGTCCATTAGAATCGATTTTTTTGTGTTTAACCTTAAATGGGAAATCTTTATGTAATACAATTGTCACCCCTGCTTTCTTACTAGGTTGTGTTGTAGCAAAACAAGTCGGGTAAGTCTTACACATAAACCTAGGAATCCCGTTATGTGAAAAATTAGTCTCCTGTAAAAAGATCACATCTGGGTGCAGAGATTTATATGATAAAAATTATTTTTGTCTTTTAAACGGTGAATTGAAGCCTCGCACATTATGCAAGACAAAAACAAAGGATGTGTCCGTCATGAGACCCTGTGTTTATGTATTGCAAGTTTGTACCTGAGGTCTGCGTGGGAGTGGTGGATGAGTAGGACCACAAGATCCCGGAGATGGTAGAGGGACAACTGCTGAACCTTGAGACCTGAAACAAAATGCTCAGAAGGGAGAGGAAGGGGGAACCAAAAAAACATACTTTAAAAGATTAAACGTAACAATGAGCATCATTCCTCAAACCTATACTCGAGGCACCTCTGTGCCAGGGGAAAAGAGTTAAGTGACCCAAACTCCCTAATTTCCACGTAAGTGAGGAAGAATAGGAAAAAGTTATAATACAATCAATCGAGTAATCAAATAACATTTTCATGGGCTTGGTCAGCCAACTTTGAACTCTATCCACAGTCTTGGGATTTCTATGGGCTTATGTAGACATCAAAAGTAAGATGCTAACATTTGCTTCATGGACTGCATATTTCAGTCTTACTTATAAACCGTCTTAGGCCCTTTGTCCTGGCATAATAAATTGAATCTTCATAACTAGTATAAGATCCATAAGTGACAAAATGTCTGCAGAAATAAGGGCTATTAACCATCAATACAACCATGTGAGTATAAATACAATCATAAACCTAAAACATAGTGATAAAGAGACTAATAGATAATCTAGCTTAATCGGCTACAAGATTGTTCGAGGTTGAGATAAGGTCAGCAAAACATCACCTCAGATAAAGTAACAGTTATTTACAAAGATATACATTTAGATAACTTTATTAGTTTCTCCATATTAGTGCTAGATTAGACATAATCCATTATTTAAGGCATAGTCCACTGCCAACATCTTAGCTGCAATGACCCTAACAGATTCATGAGATCTGTCTGTAAAAGCAATACCCTGCCCAGGAGAGGTATTAATAATGTACAATATGATGTAGGAGCTCAGCAAGGGCTATCAAGCCAGGCTTGAGGTCAAAATCAACCCCTGGTTGCCTGAAGAGGGGCCAGGAGTATGCCTCTTGGATTTTTGAACTTCCGTCCACTGTCTGGCTGGTCCTTGTGGCAATCATGGCGCTTGAGAAAATCCTAAATTGCCTTCTCTAGTGATAAGATTTAATCGAGATAGGGTTGCCCAGCATTCTTCCAATGAATGAACAATGTGGGTATTTGCACCAAGCTGGAATGTAACGTTGAAATGGAATCCCCATCGGTATCTAATATTGTTCTTGACTAATATTGACAGGGCTGGCTTCAACTATTTACGTTTGAACAGTGTACCTGGAGCTAGATCTGCATAGATTTGTATAGAAGCTTCATCCAGCCCAATTATGATCTGTGACTTTCTAGACGCTGTAAGGATAAAGTCCCTGGATGCCTGATGCAGAAATCTGGCTATCACATCCTTGGGTAGGTCTGATGTATTAGGGCCTCCTAGCACTCTTTAAGCTCACTCAATATCCCATGAGTCCTGTGCGTGGTCCAATAAAATCGTACGTATTACAGCATTTAGATACGTCTTTAGATCCGTAACTGGCTTTGGAATATCTCTAAATCGAATGTTGTTATGCTGCAATCTATTTTCTAGATCTTCAAGTTTGCTTTCAAGGTGGCAATTTGAGAGGCGTTGTGATGTATATCTGCACAGTCCATCTGCTGAGTATCTAAAATTTGGTCAGTTAGTGTTTCCAACACCAGGGTGCGTTGGCCAAGGTCCTGAATGTCCTGTTTGATTTCACTATTAAAGTCGGTTAAAGATAAGTCAGAGAGTTTAGTTTGCTGTTGTGGGGATGGAGCATCTTCATCTACATCCGGTGCCCTCAGATTAACCCATAGTGAGGCTAAGAGGAGAGGGTTGGGTCTGCTGCTGCCCTGTGAAGTGCTCACTTATACTTTTAGCAGGTAGGGGTTTCTTAGGCTTACCCATTTGTATTTGCAATTCAACCTCAATATGCTTAAATGTGCCAAGCAGTCCCTATTTTCTAGGCACTCTAATCCAGGTTTACAGATATTGTGTTAAAGTTGTAAAATTCCCATATATCCAAGTTGAGCAATCTACTTCATTTAGGGGAACTGACCAAGACCAAAATTAACTACAGAGCTTACATGTTATCCGCCCCTAATACTCATTACTAGTTTGTACTGGGCAAATTGATGCCCATTGATTAGAAAAAGTAGTCCCAATATGGTGGCGCCTTGAACCCCACTCCTGGTCAAGAGTTAATGTAGGAAGATGTTGGGGTATATATAAGGAAGCTGTCAGTGTTCTTTGTATTCTCACAGTTGGCACCTATTTTCTCATGTGCATAGGGCGTACTTGCCCTCAATCACCACTAGGAGGCTGTTGTTCTGTGTGTTGCTGGTCAGAATGCAGTTTGCAGCTTTTCTGATTTCCTAGCAGGTGGCAGTGTGTTTCTACACAGTGTTGCATAAACTAGTATGGTTCAGTGTGTTGGTTTTCAACAAATTTCGTAATGTAGGTAGTGTTGTTTTAAACAGATTATTGATGTTGCATATGCTGAGACAGTCCCATTACTAATTAACCTGTTGTATATTTACACAGTCTCTGACCAAAATTATGCAGGCACTGCTTGGAAACCCTTGTCACAAAAATCCTGCATTGAGTTTTAAGTTTGTATAGCCCTTGCTCCTTGATGTCTGCTACTAAGTTTTTATCCAGGGTGGGGTAACCTCTTATCTGATCTGGCTTTGTCTTTGATTATTCAGCTCCCTGTGGTTTTGGCTATCACCAGGTACCTCACCTTGTAGCACTCCTTCTTCTCTTTTTGACCTTACTCCTCCACAGCTCCCTTTGACTCAAGCAGCTGCTGCTGCTGTCAGATGTCCCTGTCAATTCTGCCTCTCTGCTCCTGGCCCAGTCGCAGTGGATTTTTTTATGTGTCCCACTACTATAGGGTATCATTTTATTATTTTTAGATATGCAGAGTTTAATATTTATGGTGGAAATCCCTATAAAGTGGATCTTCTTCTGTGGAGCTCTGTTCACCCACATCTGCTTCCTTTGCCAGCAAGCCATGCACCCCAGCAACTTTAGATTTTTTAGCTGTTAATTGTTTTTGTTTTTTAGTTGTTCGATCACTTCTGACACTCCATGACCCTATGTACCACAGCAAGCCATCTTTTGCACTCTTTTCTTTTATCCTCATCAATAGGTCCTCTAGTTCCTCCTTACTTAGAGCCATCAAAGCAGTATCATAGCCGTATCTGAGGTTGTTCCATAGTTAAATAGTAATTGAGTTTGAAAAAAGACTTTTAGTACATCAAGCTCAACCTTTTAAGATCTCCTCTGATATGCGGATTAGTTGTTAATTGATCTAGAGGAAGGCAAACAGAAAAAAACATAGCCAATCATCTCAAAAGGGAAAATATGTATTCCTTCCTGACCCCAGATACTGCTGATCAGATTCCTTCCTGGATCAATATTTTCTCTCTAATTAACCAGGAATACCCTGAATGCCCTTTTTAATTAAAAATATATCCATTCCTTTTTTAAAGTTATCTATCGAATCCGCTGTCACCACCTTCTTTGGTAATTCCACAGATTTATCACCCTTACTGTGAAGAACCCTTTTCTTTCTTTAAGGTGGAAACTTTTTACTTCTAACCTCAAAGGATGTCAGTTGAAAACCTCTTGGCACAAAAAGCTTACTTGACAAAGCTTTATACCAGGGGTCCCCAAACTTGGTCTTGGAGAACCGCGCCCAGGCCTGGATTTTTGGATATCCTTGCTGCAAGCAAGTGAGGCTATTGCTTCTTCAGTCATCCTGATTGACTCACCTGTGCACAGAAAGGAAATCCTCAAATCCAGCCCTGGGTGCGGCCCTCCAGGACCGAGTTTGGGGACCCCTGCTTTATACTGACCCTGAATGTATTTATATATTGTAATCATATCGCCTTCTTTCTAGAGAAAATAAGTTTAATTTGGTTATTCTTTCTTCATAACTTAGCCCCTCCATTCCCCTTATTAATTTTGTAGCCCTTCTCTGTACCTTTCCAGGTCTAAAATGTCCTTTTTTTGAAGTGATGCCCAAAAATGTACTTTATATTCCAAATGAGGGTGTACTAGGGATTTGTATAGTTGCAGAATTATATTTGCTTCCCTTGCTTCTATACCCTTCTTAATACATGCTAATATTTTATTTGCCTTTGCAGCTGCTGCTTGGCATTGAGCACTGCTACCTAGGTGGTTGTCCACAAGTACTCCCAAATCCCTTTCAATATCCGATACCCCTAGATTTGCTCCATTAACATTATACATTGCACGACAATTTTTCCTTCCCAGGTGCATAACTTTACATATATTCATTTTAAATCTCATCTGCCATTTATATACCCATTCCTCTAATTTATGTAAATCCCTTTCGAGGAAAAGTATATCATTCTCTGATTTAATTACCTTGCACAATTTCGTGCCATCAGCAAAAATGGAGACACTACTTTCCACTCCAACTTCTAAGTGATCAATAAATATGTTAAAAAGGTGAGGACCTAATTCTGAACCCTGAGGAAACCCACTTACCACATTAAAACAACCAGAATATGTTCCATTTACAACAATTCTTTGCTTCCTGTCTTTTAGCCAGCTCTCAATCCATGAGCAGATATTTACTGCAATTCCTGTATCCCATATGGCCACATTAAATTCCAAGCTTGTATGTGCAATATGAGACCCGCAACATCTACAGACTTAAAATTTTGCCGATTTATGGAGCTATTAAATTAGAACATGCTGCTAGTTACGGGCTTGAGAGGCAAACCCATAAACCATTTGTCGCTCGTTGGATGTGAGGCCGGGAACGGGATCACTTAGACAAACCCATAGTTATGGGATTATATGGAGCCACTGAAAACTGGAGGTGGGATTTCAAAGTGTTACGGGGTTCAATTACGAGTTACGATCAGATCCACATTCCAGACATAATGCAATATTAATAAAGCCATAAATATGATATTCTATTAAATGCGAGTTCCATTATATGTATTAACACATTTATTGCCGGGATCAATATAACACGGAAATTACACATGAAATAAAGTATTTTATTTGGCCGATTTGTGAGCTTGAGAATGTTGTGCTATTAATTCTAAGAACTAACAACACTTACCCTGCTAATACAAGTACAGTAGTTTGTGTATATGTGCATTTAAAGTGCTACAGATTGAACCTTACCCCCATTGCAGGTCCTCTCTAGCACTTGTTGGCTTCTTGGCTGCATTTGCGGGTTACAGTGTTTAACAACAGTAATTTTGATGCAATTTAATAACGCATTTGGAACGTAACAGTTACAGGCTTGAAAGATCAAAGGATTTGCGAGCTCGCAAGTCGATTTCTGACGTCCCGTAGTGTTTTCTCACTCCTACCCTGCAAGTCATTGACGGGCTGCCTTAAGAGGTCAATTCAATAGACGTAAGTCTTGTGGGCTACGTTACGAGCTACGGTTTTACGCGTAAGTGGAATTTAATAGGGCTATTAGTTTGCACAATCATTTTCCATGTGGAACTGTATTAAAAGCCTTTGCAAAATCAAAAAAGACTACTGTACATCCACTGAGTTGCCTTGATCCAAGTTCCTACTAACCTCCTCATAGAAACAAATTAGATTTGTTTGACAGGACCTATCCATGTTGACTCCTACTTATAATCCTGTTAAAATAGACATTCATTTTGTATAGTATCCCTTATTAACCCTTCTAAAAGCTTTCCCACTACAGAAGTGAGGCTCACTGGTCTATAATTCCCCGGATTTGCTCTTGCTCCCTTCTTAAATATAGGTATCACCTCTGCTTTTCACCAGTCATACTCATGTGCCTTTTTCTGGTCACTAAATTTCAGGCTGCCTGTTTCACATTGGAATGTTCCTATAGCTTCCTTCCTGGCCTTCTTCCACTTAATATATTTAAAAACGATTTTAGGGTCAGTATACTCTCTTTTGCAAATATTTTTTTATGTTCTATTTTAGCCAGTCTAATAGCTCTTTAGCAAGCCTTGTTGATTTCCTTGTACTAAAGCAGTCTCTGTCCCCTCTTGTTTGTATAATTTAAATGCCTGTTTTTAACTCTGTATCTTGATCTCTAAATCATTGTTAAGCCACATTGGATGTGATATACTCCTTTTACTTTTATTCCCACATGATACAGTATATGGTGATAAGTATGTATATTTAGTAAGTTAAATAGTGTCCATTTATGTTCAGTATTTTTAAGCATCAGTTCTTTATCCCAGTCTATACTTTGTACTGCTGCCCTTAGACCGTTAAAATCTGCCCTTTTAAAATTAAGAGTTTTTGTTTGCCTTTACAGGTTTTTTTTATTCAATCTCACAAGAGACTGTGTTGTGATTACTGTTTCCAAAGGTTGCCCTATTTCAACGTTTGGTACCATATTCATATTATTTGTGATTACTAAATCCAAGATAACCTAAGTTGTAGCAGGTTCTTGTATAACCTGGGCCAGATAATGATCTCTGAGTGTACTCAAGACCCTGCTCCCCTTAGCTGAACTGCTGGTTTCATTTATCCAGTTTATTTCAGGGTAATTCAAATCTCCCATTATTGTTGATATTTCTTCCAGCAATATGGATTCCAGCTTTGGATTCATCCAGCCTGGCCTTACACATGATGTACTCTGCGTATAAGTTAAATAAATATGGTGACAATATGCAACCTTGTCAAACACCTTTTCCGATCTTAAACCATTCTGTTGTCCCATGTTCGGTTCTGACCGTGGCTCCTTGGTCCACATACAGATTCTTCAGGAGGCAGATTAGATGATCTGGTACTCCCATCTCTTTAAGAATGTGCCACATTTTGTTGTGATCCACATAGTTAATGGCTTTAGAATAGTCTATGAAGAAGAAGTAAAGGTTTTTCTGGAACTCTCTTGCTTTCTCCATCATCCATCGGCCATTGGTAATTTAAACTTTTGTGTGTCTGCCTCTGCCCAAACCAGCTTGCACATCCCGGTCCATATATATATTGTTGGAGTCGAGCTTGTAGGATCTTAAACAATACCTTGCTGGTATGTGAAATGAGTGCAATTGTTCAATAATCTGAGCATTCTTTGGCTCTGCTTTTATTGGGATTGGGAGGTAGATACTCTAGTGGGCATTGTTGAGTCTACCAAATGTGTTGGCATAAGGCAAGCAACACTTTTATACCATCCTCTTGTAGAATTATGAATAGTTCACTTAGGATTCCATCACCTCCTCCAGCCTTGTTATATCAGCAAGGCATCCTATGGACCATCTCACTTCGCTCTCCAGCTCTTTGGACAAACTATTGAGGTTATCAATGCTGTTATGATCCTTTCTGTATAGATCTTCAGTGTATTCTTGCCACCTCTTCTTTATTTGATCTTTTTCTGTTAAGTCCCTACCATTTTTATCTTTTATTACGCCCATTTTGGCATGAAAGGTGTCTTTGAGATGTCCAATTTTCTTGAAGAAATCTCTTGACTTACCAATTATGTTATCTTCTTCGATCTTTTTATACCACTCATTGTACAATGTCTCCTTGTTTCTTCTTGCTATCCTCTGGAATTCTGCACTCACTTGGATACATCTTTTGCTACCTCCCCATCCTTTATCTTACCTTCTTTTCTGGGCTACTTTCAAAGACTCATCAGATCAGTTTGCCTAAGTTTTCTTTCTTTTAGGGATATTCTTTGTAGCTGTTTTCTTCATAAAGTTCTTCAGGCATTCTATCTTCCACGTCTAGTCCCTAAAATCTGTTCTTCACTCCCACTTCATATTCACATGGGATATTATTTATTTAGTATCTACTTGGTCTGACTATTTTCTCTCTTTTCTTCAGTTTATTTATGAATTTTGCAAAATGAAGCTCATAGTCTGAGCCACAGTCAGCTCCAGGTCTTGCTTTTGCTGATTGCATAGAGCTCCTCCATCTTTGGCTGCAAAGTATATAGCCAGCCTGATTTCTATATTGCCCATCTGGTGATGTCCATGTGTAGAGTCGTCTCAGAGGCTGTTGGAAGTTTGTTTGCTATAACTAGAGAATTGTTTTTGGCCTGCTTAATTTTGTACTCCAAGGCCAAACTTGCCCTTTATTCCAGGTATCTTTTGATTCCCTACTTTAGCATTACAATTTCGTATGAAGATAGTAAATATTTTCTTGGTATTATATCTATGACGTGTTAAATATCTTCATAGAACTGGACAACTTCAGTCTCTTCATCATCCATGGTTGGAGTATAGACTGGAATCACTCACTGTGAGGTTAATTGGTTTGCCTTGAATCCGAATTGATCATTCTGTAAATGATTGGGTTGTAACCCAGCACTGCTTTGGCCCCCTTTGTTTGACTATGAGGGCTACTCCATTTCTTCTGTGGAATTCTTGACCACAGTAGGAGATATGGTGGTTGCCTGATGTGAAATGTCCCATTCCAGTTCATTTAATTTTCTTGTAGGGAGAAAGGTGTGAGAAGACAGTATATATAGCCTGGTTTGAAGTTATATATTATAGTCAAGTTTAAATAACATTGCTAGCACATTGCCAGAATATGATAATTTCTCACTAATAATTACTTCTAAACAATTATGATCTTGCTCAATATTTCCCATTTCCTATTTGACATACTTAACTTCTCTAATACACCTCGAACCACCAGAAACAACTTTTCTATTCAGTGTTCCTCCCACATGCATAATCTCATAAACAGCTCTACCTTCTATGGAATTTACACTCACATTCTTCTATATATTTTGGCCTAGTTGAAGTCTAACTTTTACAATTAGATAACCCGTATGGAAGGTTATGAGGGCCATTGCGAGTTTATAATCTAGGTGGGATTTGGGCACAGGATAGACTTGAGATTAGGATAAGGCAGAGTTGGTCAACATTTCAATAGTTTGTATATAGATGTAAGATTCCTTTATTACAGTTATGTAGTGCTAGACCAGAAAACATTTGTAATATTGAAATGTGCAATGGAAAGTTGAGTAGTAGTATTAGTGAGGGAGTAAATCTGCTTGGATGGTGCAGAAGGAAAAAGGTTAAATGTCTTAAAATGAGAAGTGTTTGGTTTTTGCCAGGGTTGCATATACATTGTCCTGAATAGTTAATTTTAAAAATGTGGTTGTTTGGAAAGACCTCATCCATAGCAGTGAGTTACAGCGGAGAGGTGACCTCTGAGAAAAGATCTGCAGTGCAGTGGAAGAAATTTGTGGAGGAGTATTTGGAAGTTAGGGCTTAGATGTAAGGAGTTAGCATCAAAGAGTTTATAAGTGAACAAAAAGTTGTTTTATTTGTATTAACACTATAGATTGAGCCAGTGCAGGTAGGATTATTATAAAGGAACAACACATTAGAAACAGTATGTGAGGGAGAGGAATCTCTCAACGTAATGCCTCCTGGTCTAAGCATAACATTACTTAAATAAAATAATGGTCATTCTTTCACAAGGCTATAAGATATCTAACCTGTCTTATGTTTATTTCTTGACTGTAAGTTGCAATAGCAGGCAGTAGAGTAAATCACTTGAGTGTTATAAAAAGAAACAAGTCCTTCAACTGATTACATGAGTTATTAATGTTTTATGGTGGGGTATAATTAGGTAGAAGCTGTACCATTTTTAAGGATTCCCTTGACTATCAATTTATGTAGAACTATAAGAAGCGTTTCTGTTTAGGCAACTAGAAACAAGATATGAAGAATAGAAGGTCACTCTTCTTTTATAGAAATGTAATTGGATCTTCACCAAAATCAATACATACTTATTTAGTTACAGAATTTTAGGACAATCAAATTGCACTTACCTAACAAGCAGTTTCTGATTTAGTACAGATGGGAACAAAAACCTATATTTATTATTTAAAGTAGGACAAGTATTCCTGCAGGAATTAAACCTTGAGTTCTGTCTCGATGCCAGTGGCTTAATATTATGCATTTACAATTGCTGCTGGCTTTTTGTGTATCAATTATTCTGTTTATGTTTTATAGTTTACATTGAAACTAACTGAGCACAGCAAGAATTACATTCTATTTGTATTTACAACTAGTTTTGCCTAGTTATTGTAGATCCAAGAAAGTTTGAAACAAGAGTTTCGATAGCATTCCCAAGGGGAAAACATAGCCAACACGTTAAAGTGAGCAGGAGAGTGGAAAGTGTGTGTACAAATTTATGAACATCTAAATATGTAAATATAAAATTTTATATAAAAAAAAAGAAAAACTATATAACACATTATGCGCTTTTTATCTTCAGTGGGAAGACTACAACCAATACCCAAACCATGAGCCCGATTCAATTTGAAGCCTGCATCTCGCGGTATACAGTCCATATGTCTGCGGGCCTGCTGTGGGCTTGAACTCTGCTACAATTACAGTGCTATTCAATTGAACAAGCCTGCATGTTATAGACCGAAAGTCGAAACCGTAAACCATGCACTCGTATGTAGCATTTCAGGGTAGGAACATGATCAATTAAGCAAGGATGTAACTACCCATTTAGAAACAGCCAATAGAAAATGAGACAGTCATCATTAGGTCAGTAAAACATGGAGGTTACATGTCAATCAATTAGCATTTGGGTGTACGATATGCGATCGGACTCACAAAACTGCAAAATACAAAATAATAAAAATAAAATTCCAATACTGTTCTAGTCCTTGTGGGTGGCCTGATATGTATTAACTCATTGATTCCCGAGATCAATATAACCACGAAATAAAAGATAAAAAAAAAATAATTGCTGATTTGCGAGCTTGACACTGTTGTGCAATTAATTATAATATCTTTCATCGCTTTCCTCGTCATTTACAGTGCAGAATTAATTTTTTTATTTGAATAACAATTCGCAAGGAGTTCAAGGCTGTAACCCATAACCCATTTGTAGCCTGCAAAAAGATGCCAATTGAATAGCAAAATAAATTATGGCCTGCATTACAAGCTACTGTAAGTTACTATTGCTTAATTGAGTCGGGCTCCATAACTTCTAAATCTCTAAAAATACAAACTGAAGAACTTAGGCGTAATATTGGGAGTCCCTACATTTACTGGTATTTCTCTCCAAGACTTAATAAACATTGCAGAGCATATGAAGTAGTTTGCTAAGAGCCGTAATTTCTTTTTTCTATGGGGAAAATTCCCATCACAGGACTTCTCCGATCTTTGAAGCCTATGTGGCAGCTAATAAATCTACTACTTTCTCTAAAATCTGTCGTGTCAAATGTATCTCTCCATTATGCCTCAGTATCACTGCTAACAGAGTCTTGGAGATAATACTATGGGCCTCATTGCTACATTTTGAGAAACGTGGCCGCAAGCGGTGATCGCAAGCTACTTAGTTGCTTATGTTTGCGTGCTACGATCAAGTTACGTCTTACGAGCTAAGATTCATTGCGATTTGGTCAATCGCAGCTTACTTCTGTCAAAGCCTTTGATCTTTCGCGGCCACAAGAGTTGCGGGCACAACATATCCCTAATCGCTCTTTCAATTGCTCGGATTACCCTTCCGTCAAGCCCGTAAATGGCTAAACGCGAACCACAGCTTACTTGTACCAAGGAGCAATCTAGCACTGTAAATGATAGGGAACACAATGGTTGACATTAGAATTAAAAGCACAACATTATCAAGCTTGCACATTGCCAAAATAGAATACTTTATTTCATGTTTATTTTCCATCAGAAGTCCTGCAGGCTCCAACCTCCAAGCCTGTAGAACCTTGGAAACCAACCTCCATTTTTATTCTAAGTCCCACGGGACTTTGGACGAAAATTAAACATGAAATACAGTATTTGATTTTGGCGATGTGCGAGCTTGAGAATGTTGTGCTCCCCATCATTTACAGTGCTTTAACGTGCTGTCTTGAACTTATTTTTGGATTTACAGTTCTCCAAGTTTGCAGGCTTGAAACGCGAGTTACGGCCTTGCGGCCACGGTCATATTCAAGCCCGCAAAAGCTTCATGCTGATAGCATGGTTTGTGATCAGCGAGAAGGAGGGCTGATTTGCCTGCTCGGCCAATTGAATAGCAGCTTTAACATTGGGCAACGTGAGGACATAACCCTATCGCAGCAAATTGGCAATTTGTAATCGAGTTACGGCCCCTAATAGAATGAGTCCCTGTGTGTGTGTGTGATCATGCAAAGTGGTGCAAAGGCTATTAAAACAGTCAGAAGGGGTAAAGTCAGAAGGAAAGGGAAAAAGCATTCAAAGGAGTAATTATGCTCATCATTCATCCTTTTCTTTACTCTCCCCTTGACTTTATTACATATATATGCACAATACCTAAAGCACCATAATATGGTATAAGTCACACATACTAAACATATACTGTACATTATAAACACACGTTGCTTACATCCCTGCCTAAATGTAATATTTGTCTCAAATCTAACCTCGTATATACATTATACACTTGTGTATGATACATAAATATAGTAAAGGTAAAGTGTAGATATCACATATTGTATATAGTTGTGAGCATGCGAGTTGTTGCTAACGCTTGCAGGCTCGCATAGCGAGCCCGCGGCCCCCCCCCCCGAAGGCGCTCCTTGCCAGCAACTGCGGACCCCGCAAAAAAGTACGAGACACGTTACGACCAATTACGACCTCGCAAAAATCGTCCGCAACCCGCAAACATGAAAAAATGAAAAACACAATAAATACACACAACACATACATAAAAAGCTAACCCACAGCTCGGTGGTGCACCCAGGACCTCTGCAAGTAAAGTTACCCCTCGATTTAAGTCGAAATTTAGGAGTTTAAACACCCAATAATCACCTAAGCGAGAGAAAAAATATCCGCCAAACAAAACGAAAGCGAGGCTACATGACTCTAAACACGCAAAACACCACCATAAACACGCAAAACACCACAAAACAGCTACGAATATTCCGCCACAGCCTCATACCACACATTAGCCGCATTTTAGACAATACCTTATACAATGCGGAAGTACACAGCTACGCTAACGGATTTGCCTCGCGCACGCACACTATTACACTGCACACATTCATCACGCTTACACAGCAGCTCCACAGCACTAATGCTGCAGCAACATCAAAACAGATTGCCAGCTCTTCAACAGAATGCCTCCTGGATATATTACTTCAAAATAGGTAAAGTATTTTACTTTATTAATATATTATTTATTTTATTATTATACACCAAACAGCATTAGCTCATTTACAATTTCATTGCCGTCATTTTTTGACAGGCAATTCGCTAGTAAATAGATAATCTTGAGCTATCTGAGCTCCATAACTATAAATACTACTGTCACTACAACAGTTTCTATTTTCCACCTTTTTTACACTAATTAACATATAACCCTGACTTCTTTTCTCACTCATTTTTTCAGCTGTTTCCCATCTACTTACTCATATTTCCCACCTTATCAGAATCTTCCCTAGATTTCAGACTTTTAATAGGCCTTTAAAATACTCACCTGTTTAAGGAAGCCTATCAAATATAGCTCTCAAACCTACTGCTTACAGGTTTTAATTGACCTGCTGATTCATTCTTCAAAATTACACACAGCCACTTCCTCAACCTATTACTGTTTACTCATCTTCAACAAATAACCCAGCCAACTTATCTGTCTCTGTTACTATTTGCCATTAAGTAATGATACCATTGGCAATGTAGCACTGGCACATAAAAGACACTGAAGATGAATTTGAAATTGAAATTATCTCCCTTGAGGAGTCTCTGTGTTTGCAGGATGTGTGAAGTTTTAATCCCACACACTCTATCCTGGTTATTCAACAGTAAATGTAATGGAGAAGGAGCCAAGTGCAATGGGAAAGCACTATATATATATATATATATATATATATATATATATATATATATATATATATATATATACCATATTTTTCAATCTATAAGACGACGCCATGTATAAGACAACCCCTATTTTTGGAGCTTAAAATCAGAAATAAATACATATGTATATGCGTATTTTATAAGTTTTTATTGTGCTAAAAATGTATAAAATACACTGATTTTCATTCCAGCTCAATATCTTTGTGATCCTGTGTTAAACCGTAAAAATTCAATTGCATACCACGACTGAGTAATAAGTGATGTGATCACACGATATTGAGCTGGAATGGAAATCAGTGAAAATCATGACAGAAAGTGCCCTTAAATATATGTGTAACACAATAAAAACTTATAAAATATAAATTTTTATGCACACTTGCAGTGTAATGCAATCTAATTGGAACCAATGTATTTCTAAATGTGTGTCTTTTCTCCTGCCTCAAATCTAGTGACCAGATGCAGCATTACAGAACCAGACCAGGGTATCTAATTGCAACATTCTGTGTATCACAGGACCCCCGTAATTCAGACTTAAAAATATTGGTAAAAAATACCATCTTATACACAGAAAAATACAGTATATTTCACCACAACAATCATTTAATACATGATGGGCAAAGAGAGATAGAAGCCCTCCACAGTAGTACAGTAAATAAATAGTACATCTGTGTTCACATTTGAATGTCTAAAACAAGTTAAAAACCAGCTCAGAATTCTGAGAAAAGTTATTGCACTGCATTCTGGGAAGCTGAGCAGGGACATGCAAATGTGCCCACAAATACCTCACTCTTCAATCCATAGCCCATTTTAAACATGGCTTCCTTTAAGCTTATGCCTGCATTTTATGCAAAGCCAAGGTTGGATTATACATAAGCTGGGAATCTTATGAACATACAGCTGTTTCAAGCTTACTGGCTATCATCAGCGTTGAGCGGGATCCCAGCTTGGGTATAATCCAGCTTGTGTATAATCATAAGGTCCACAACAAGAGATCAAATTGCATATGTGTGCTGGACAATAGAGAAAGCAAGAGAGTTTCAGAAAGGCAAATACTTCTGCTTCATATACTATTCTAAAGCCTTTGACTGTGTGGATCACAACATGTGGCATGGTCTTTTTTTTATTTTTTAATCTTTTTTTTTGGTTTATACAAATGACAAAAGAAAATGACATAAACAATATTTAAAATACCTATACAGTTACATTTAAAAAAAGAAAAAATACAATGTACCTACATATTTAAACCAAGTAACATACATTCATACAAGAACTGGATAGGAATAAGCCTATGAAGTTAGTAGGTGGGAAAATGTGTCTCAGATTGCCCAACCATTAATCCTACATAGTTCAAAACCCAAACCATGTATATTTCTTTTTAACTCTCTATTTCTGTCCAAAATTGTTATTTCTTCATTCAATGATGGAATAGTTTCTGATTTCCAACGTTTAGCTATAAACCATTTAACAACTGTGACTACTTGTATAACCAGGGCCTTTTCTTCCATATTAAGCCTCTCATCCATAACGTGAAGTATTGCCATTTCGCATGAGGGCTGAATAGTTTTACCACAAATTTTAGAAATACATTCAAAAACCGAAATTCATAATTTCTTAATGGGATCACAGTCCCACCAGATATGTTTGTGTGAACCTTGTTGGTTACAGAGTCTCCAACATAGCCCCAAGCTTGGATTATTATTAATTGCTACAACTTTGAGTGCGACAAAATACCACCTCTGTACGACTTTAAAATTAACTTCTTTATAAGCTTGATATTTGATAATTTTCTCTGAAAGCATAAGTGCCTTGGACCAACTTTCCCAATCAATTACACTATAACATAATTTTTCCCATTTATACATACCCAGGTTTTTTTCTAAAGTAGCATGTTTTTTAAGAATATTATAACATTTGGAAATTATATGTTTGCCGTCATTACATAATGCTAATTTCTCGAAGTTAGTAAGATCTCTATTGTGAGTAATTAAATACTTTGATTTTGTAATGATATTTTTGACTCTTTCATATTCTAACCATTTAAATGCGGAGAAATTAAAGTCTGAGCATATTTTAGCAAAATACTTGAATTTATCTTTGTCAAACAGGTCACCCAATATCTGTATATTCCAAGAACTCCAATTTCGAAGACAGGGCAAGTTCAGAATATTACTTAGCCATGACAATGAAAATCGGGAAGACGGAACTATCGCTAGCTTTAGTTTATTGTTCCATTTAATCAAAAACTCAAAACCCGTTTTGATTATTATGGGCATGTTTTTATTTGTATTGTACGAAGATTTATCATACCAAAGCCAAACCATCAATGATAGATTGCTGGCAAAGGGCCTCATTCTATTATCGTCCGCAGCCGCTGCGGGGCCGCAAGGACCGGCCGCAAGCTATTCTGCTATTCTATTCCCTTACGGCCGTAGGCTCCGGCAGGCTTGCGGCCGGTGCCTTGCTATCTCTTGCGGCCGCTCGCGCCGGAGGAAAGCCTTTGATCTAAAACGGCCGCAAGAGATTTGCAATTCAATTGCTCCGGGAAACCTCTCTGCAAGGCTAAAAACGAGCCGCAGTTACTTGCAGGAAAAAGGTCTCGCTAGCACCAATTAAGCACATAAAATAGCTCAAATAAAGCCATCCTGCACTTTGAGAAGACTATAAAGGGATTTTAGGTGTTAGAAAAAATAGCACATAATTATCCTGTACTCAAATCCGTAAAATATTTCATTTTTAATATCCGTAAAATTTACATGTAAAAAGTCCAGAGTGCTTGGAGCACCTCAGACACGCCCACGCCGCAGCCGGCAAATAAACAGTTAATTTGAACTCGGGTTTGGGCAGATGTGCAAGGTTGAGAGTGGGTTCCTTTTAATCCTCATGTCCCCCAATATGATCCCTAGCATTTACAGAGCTGTACAGTGCAGGCTTGAATTTATTTTTGACTTTTTATATTTCACAGATTACGGCCGGTTCCAAGATATGCGGCCGGCCGTAAAAGGAGATCCTTGCGGGGCCGTATAATAGAATCGCGAGTAAACTGAACCCCCGCAAGGAATCGCAGCCTTACGGCCGATTTACGGCCGATAATAGAATGAGGCCCAAACTTTGTTCTACCAGCTATTTAGTTTTGACTTTGAAGACCAATTGATAAAATGAGATAATATTACGGCTATGTAATATTCTTCAATACAGCGGGAGGCAATACCACCCTTTGTAAAGCTCTTCCTAACAGTCTTTAATTTAATTCTGTGTTTTCTCCCATTATATATAAATGAATCAATCAGAGTTTGATATTTTTTAATTGTGGACTCAGGAACGGCTCATGGCAAACATCTAAATGGATAATTTATTTGAGGCAATATTACCATTTTTATGGCTACCACCCTGCCTAGGCATGATAACATGCTTGATCTCCAATTGACAAGTTGCATTTTAATGTTATCATAAAGTTTAGGAAAATTCATTTTGATTATTTTCTCCAATTTTTGAGAAAGTTCTATCAACAGGTACATAATTTTATTTAGGTCCCAGTTAATTTCCCAAATATTTTTCAAAGAGATTATTTCATCTTTATCTATATTTATAGGCAATACTTCTGTTTTTGCCCAATTTACTTTATAGTAGGATGAATAGCCAAAGATATTTATTAATACTTGAATCTGAGTCAGGGATTCCATAGGCTCAACAATAGTTAATATAACGTCGTCTGCATTCAACGGGATTTTATACTTAAGATCACCAATTTTAATTCCATGAAAATCAGGGGGGATAATGGACATCCCTGTCGAGTCCCATTGGTAATGGGAAAAAGACTTATCTTTAGACCAATTCCTGATATAGAGGCAGTAGGTTATGAATAAAGAGCCCCAATTGATTTTAATCCAAAATCTTCAAAGCCAAGTTTTGATAATACTAGTTTCATAAAATCCCAGTTTAACCTATCAAAGCCTTTCTCAGCGTCTAAGGTGGTAACTATACAAGGTTTATGATTATCTTTACAAAACACTATTAAGTCTATTAGCCTCCTAGTATTATCAGCTCCTGTTCAATCTTGTAAAAAAAACAGATTGGTCCATATTTATTAGTTTAGCGAGGCAGCTATTCAATCTTTTTGCAAGTATTTTTGCATATAATTTTATGTCAGTATTCATTAAAGATATTGGTTTATAGTTCTTACAATACCTAATATCTTTATTTTGTTTTGAGATATTAATTATCACTGCCTCTAACATTTCTGTAGGCACACTACCCTTAATTTTAATTTCATTAAACACTTTAAGTGTTTGGTAAGTGAGGACTTAAAGGTTTTGTAATAATAATTTACAAAATCGTCTGGTCCAGGAGCAGAATCTAACTTTAAATTGCCAAATGCTTCTTCTATTTCTGAAGCTTTTATTTCACTATTCAGATATACTAAGTCATCTTCACAAATTTTGGGCAGCGAGATTTTATCCAAAAATGCCTTTATTTCTTCTATTTTAGGTTTTATAACTTCTTCATTATTTTCAAAATTGTAAAGATTTTCATAGAAACTGAAAAAAAGCCTTTTCGATGTTGCTAGGATTTGTTAGTGTAATTAGATCTTTCTTTTTATTCTCAATTATTAGGTCTTCTATTCTCTTATTAGGTTTTCTATTTTTTAATTTCTGGGCTAACAATTTGTCTTCTTTGTTGCTCCGAAAATACATTCTCTGGTGAAGTATCCATAGAGAATAATCAATATTTTTTGGGACTATTTTATTTATTTTAGTTTTAACCTTTATTATCTCCTTAATTATATCAGGTGATGGAGAAAAGTTTGTTTAGTCTTTCGAAATTCGACAATTGTGTATAAAGATCTTGGAGTGGGAGGCCAGATTGCTTCTTTCTAAATGATCCCCAAGAAAATAACACACCTCTTATGTATGCTTTGTGAGCGTTCTAAATCGTTGAGGGCTCAGTAACTGAATCCTCATTGATTTGGAAAAATGTTTCTATTTCATCCTGTAATGCAGTTTGTTTATCTAGTTTGTTAAATAATGAAATATCGGTTCGGTTTCTAAAGTATTTCTTTTGAATCGCTTGGTCATTAATCTGTAATTCTATCATGGCGTGATCGGACCATTTAATTATGTTAATCTTCATGGAATCTACCGTTGCCAATGTTTCCAAATCAACCAAAAAATAATCTATTTTCTAATATGACGCTTGACGATGAGAATAAAACGTATAATCTCTTGCGTCGCCATGTCTTAACCGCCAGACGTAGTATAGATTAAATCTTAAGAGGGCATCATGGAAAAGTTTAGCTTTCCTTATTATGTGCCCCTCTGTGCCCCTCTGAGCATTTTCTATTAGTACTTTTCCTGTATAAAGATGCATTCAATACCATATTAAAATCGCCGCAAATAATCAACCTTGGTAGTATAAAACGTATAATTCCAAAAAGGAATTTTGTTCAATTGCCAATATGTTTCCTGTACGCAGGCCACATCGGCCTGTGATTTTTAGGAATTAGTCCATTATGACTCGTCTCTTAAACGCCAAATTCCATCCTTGAACATTTTGTGACACTATTTTTATTCCCAGGAGAAAAAACAATGGGACCCAACAGGGAGCCAACTCTGATTAGAAGAAACCATTCCAAGTATGCTCAAAGTCATCCCTCTCTGGGATTTTATCCCTATCCATTAACAAATTATGTTTCAGTCTATAAAATAACATACACAAAATCATCCATACTCCAGACATTCTATACCCAACCAAAATACAAATGTAAATAAATCTATTGGTTAAGTTAAGCTAGACCTATCTACGCCTAGCAGCCCCGCATTGGAAACCCACACAACAAATACTGCCCGCTCTCCTCTAAATCTAATTTCATGGGGAGAAAGAAAAAGATGAAGCTTTTTGGAGAAGTAACAAGGAGGAAGGAAGAGGGGGAAAGAGATAGAAAAAAAAAGTTCTGTTTCATCATCAAATTAATTCAAAGTCAAATATGTGCTACTCCTTTTATCTTAAATAATCATTTATCATGTTTTACAAATATCTAATTTCCCCATCAAATTGTAGTCTAAATGTTATTATCTAAATCTCATTATGAATAAAGTGCAACTTTTAAATGTAAATCTTTAGATACATCCTAAAGCTATAGGATATTTGAAAATAAGTCCTTGTCAACGTTTATTCAAAGTGTGAATCAATGACTCAAAAAATGAATCAATTACTTAGTGTAAACCTTTATGTGCATATATAAGTGTAAATCTTTATTATAAATATGTGCAGAATTTATGATAATGAGTTATATGTTATTTCATTTTATATTTCTCATTTTATATAAATGATCATTTATCGTGTTGTGCAGATATCTATTTCCTGAAAAAGATTATTTTCTAAATTTAATTATAAGTGAGATGCCACTTATAAGTGTAAATCTTTAATTACATACTAAAGAATGTAATATGTATGAGAGAAAAAAAAGGGGAATACATCAAATATGAAACTTGCATAACCTTTGCTCTCTTCCGACTCAGTCCGGCTGATTAAACAACATAAGGTCTTTTTTTTCCTATTTCCTCTCTTCCATCCCCCGGCCCTCTCTCTTAAATAATACCTTCCAAACTGTACTTATAACTTTTTCCACAACAATAGATAAAGTTTTTGTAAATCAGGAGCACTCAAATTTTTCCTTAATGGACTCAACAAATATTTTATTCCATTCTCTCAGCAGGTGTTCCCCTTATAATATTACGGCTATGTAATATTCTTCAATACAGCGGGAGGCAATACCACCCTTTGTAAAGCTCTTCCTAACAGTCTTTAATTTAATTCTGTGTTTTCTCTCATTATATATAAATGAATCAATCAGAGTTTGATATTTTTTAATTGTGGACTCAGGAACGGCTCATGGCAAACATCTAAATGGATAATTTATTTGAGGCAATATTACCATTTTTATGGCTACTACTCTGCCTAAGCATGATAGCATGCTTGATCTCCATTTGACAAGTTGCATTTTAATGTTATCATAAAGTTTAGGAAAATTCATTTTGATTATTTTCTCCAATTTTTGAGAAAGTTCTATCAACAGGTACATAATTTTATTTAGGTCCCAGTTAATTTCCCAAATATTTTTCAAAGAGATTATTTCATCTTTATCTATATTTATAGGCAATACTTCTGTTTTTGCCCAATTTACTTTATAGTAGGATGAATAGCCAAAGATATTTATTAATACTTGAATCTGAGTCAGGGATTCCATAGGCTCAACAATAGTTAATATAACGTCGTCTGCGTTCAACGTGATTTTATACTTAAGATCACCAATTTTAATTCCATGAAAATCAG
Source organism: Discoglossus pictus (assembly GCA_027410445.1). Classification (NCBI taxonomy): domain Eukaryota; kingdom Metazoa; phylum Chordata; class Amphibia; order Anura; family Alytidae; genus Discoglossus; species Discoglossus pictus. The sequence goes on along the minus strand of CM050164.1, from coordinate 367,621,320 downwards.
GGGGGATAATGGACATCCCTGTCGAGTCCCATTGGTAATGGGAAAAAGACTTATCTTTAGACCAATTCCTGATATAGAGGCAGTAGGTTATGAATAAAGAGCCCCAATTGATTTTAATCCAAAATCTTCAAAGCCAAGTTTTGATAATACTAGTTTCATAAAATCCCAGTTTAACCTATCAAAGCCTTTCTCAACGTCTAAGGTGGTAACTATACAAGGTTTATGATTATCTTTACAAAACACTATTAAGTCTATTAGCCTCCTAGTATTATCAGCTCCCGTTCAATCTTGTAAAAAAAACAGATTGGTCCATATTTATTAGTTTAGCGAGGCAGCTATTCAATCTTTTCGCAAGTATTTTTGCATATAATTTTATGTCAGTATTCATTAAAGATATTGGTCTATAGTTCTTACAATACCTAATATCTTTATTTTGTTTTGAGATATGAATTATGACTGCCTCTAACATTTCTGTAGGCACACTACCCTTAATTTTAATTTCATTAAACACTTTAAGTGTTTGGTAAGTGAGGACTTAAAGGTTTTGTAATAATAATTTACAAAACCGTCTGGTCCAGGAGCAGAATCTAACTTTAAATTGCCAAATGCTTCTTCTATTTCTGAAGCTTTTATTTCACTATTCAGATATACTAAGTCATCTTCACTAATTTTGGGCAGCGAGATTTTATCCAAAAATGCCTTTATTTCTTCTATTTTAGGTTTTATAACTTCTTCATTATTTTCAAAATTGTAAAGATTTTCATAGAAACTGAAAAAAGCCTTTTCGATGTTGCTAGGATTTGTTAGTGTAATTAGATCTTTCTTTTTATTCTCAATTATTAGGTCTTCTATTCTCTTAATAGGTTTTCTATTTTTTAATTTCTGGGCTAACAATTTGCCTTCTTTGTTGCTCAGAAAATACTTTCTCTGGTGAAGTTTCCATAGAGAATAATCAATATTTTTTTGGACTATTTTATTTATTTTAGTTTTAACCTTTATTATCTCCTTAATTATATCAGGTGATGGAGAAAAGTTTGTTTAGTCTTTCGAAATTCGACAATTGTGTATAAAGATCTTGGAGTGGAAGGCCAGATTGCTTCTTTCTAAATGATCCCCAAGAAAATAACACACCTCTTATGTATGCTTTGTGAGCGTTCTAAATCGTTGAGGGCTCAGTAACTGAATCCTCATTGATTTGGAAAAATGTTTCTATTTCATCCTGTAATGCAGTTTGTTTATCTAGTTTGTTAAATAATGAAATATCGGTTCGGTTTCTAAAGTATTTCTTTTGAATCGCTTGGTCATTAATCTGTAATTCTATCATGGCGTGATCGGACCATTTAATTATGTTAATCTTCATGGAATCTACCGTTGCCAATGTTTCCAAATCAACCAAAAAAGAATCTATTTTCTAATATGACGCTTGACGATGAGAATAAAACGTATAATCTCTTGCGTCGCCATGTCTTAACCGCCAGACGTAGTATAGATTAAATCTTAAGAGGGCATCATGGAAAAGTTTAGCTTTCCTTATTATGTGCCCCTCTGTGCTCCTCTGAGCATTTTCTATTAGTACTTTTCCTGTATAAAGATGCATTCAATACCATATTAAAATCGCCGCAAATAATTAATTTAACCATTTTAATCTTTTTAATCTGTTGACGCAATTTATTTAAGAACCGATTCTGTCTCTCATTGGGTGAATATATATTTGCCATGGTATAATTTAGTTGGTTAATTTTCCCAACCCATATGGCAAATCTCCCTTCCACATCAATTTCTCTATTTTGTTCTTTGATATTAATATTTTTACTAAACTGAATTGATAACTCATGCAACTTTTTTTATACGTTGAATCAAACTTGGTAGTATAAAACGTATCATTCCAAAAAGGAATTTTGTTCAATTGCCAATATGTTTCCTGTACGCAGGCCACATCGGCCTGTGATTTTTAGGAATTAGTCCATTATGACTCATCTCTTAAACGCCGAATTCCATCCTTGAACATTTTGTGACACTATTTTTATTCCCAGAAGAAAAAACAATGGGACCCAACAGGGAGCCAACTCTGATTAGAAGAAACCATTCCAAGTATGCTCAAAGTCATCCCTCTCTGGGATTTTATTCCTATCATTAACAAATTATGTTTCAGTCTATAAAATAACATACAAAAAATCATCCATACTCCAGACATTCTATACCCAACCAAAATACAAATGTAAATAAATCTATTGGTTAAGTTAAGCTAGACCTATCTACGCCTAGCAGCCCCGCATTGGAAACCCACACAACAAATACTGCCCGCTCTCCTCTAAATCTAATTTCATGGGGAGAAAGAAAAAGATGAAGCTTTTTGGAGAAGTAACAAGGAGGAAGGAAGAGGGGGAAAGAGATAGAAAAAAAAAGTTCTGTTTCATCATCAAATTAATTCAAAGTCAAATATGTGCTACTCCTTTTATCTTAAATAATCATTTATCATGTTTTACAAATATCTAATTTCCCCATCAAATTGTAGTCTAAATGTTATTATCTAAATCTCATTATGAATAAAGTGCAACTTTTAAATGTAAATCTTTAGATACATCCTAAAGCTATAGGATATTTGAAAATAAGTCCTTGTCAAAGTTTATTCAAAGTGTGAATCAATAACTCAAAAAATGAATCAATTACTTAGTGTAAACCTTTATGTGCATATATAAGTGTAAATCTTTATTATAAATATGTGCAGAATTTATGATAATGAGTTATATATTTCATTTTATATTTCTCATTTTATATAAATTATCATTTATCGTGTTGTGCAGATATCTATTTCCTGAAAAAGATTATTTTCTAAATTTAATTATAAGTGAGATGCCACTTATAAGTGTAAATATTTAATTACATACTAAAGAATGTAATATGTATGAGAGAAAAAAAAGGGTTATACATCAAATATGAAACTTGCATAACCTTTGCTCTCTTCCGACTCAGTCCGACTGATTAAACAAAATAAGGTCTTTAGTGATGTCGCTAACATAAAATTTTCGGTTCGCGAACCGCGAACGCAAACCGCCGCAAATGTTCGCGAACCGGCGAACATCGGCGAACCGCCATAGACTTTAATGGGCAGGCGAATTTTAAAACCCACAGGAACTCTTTCTGGCCACAATAGTGATGGGAAAGTTGTTTCAAGGGGTCTAACAACTGGACTGTGGCATGCCGGAGGGGGATCCATGGCAAAACTCCCACGGAAAATTACATAGTTGATACAGAGTCTGGTTTTAAGCCATAAAGGGCATAAATTACCTAACATTCCTAAATTGTTTGGAATAACGTGCTTTAAAACATCAGGTATGATGTTGTATCGATCAGGTAGTGTAAGGGTTACACCCGCTTCACAGTGACAGACCAAACTCCCGTTTAACGCACCGCAAACAACCGCAAACAGTCCATTTGCACAACCGCAAACTCCCCATTTGCACAAGGTTGGATACCAAGCTAGCCATGTCCCGTTCCATGTCCTCACTGATGTCATTGAAGGTCTCTTCCTCCACCCAGCCACGTACAACACCAAGGGTCCCCGAAAGGTGACAACAAGCCCCCTGGGACGCCTGCTGTGTTTGGTCTTCCACCTCCTCAAAGCCACCTTCCTCCTCTGACTCCTCTTCTTCAGATTCCTCTCACTGCATTGCCTCTCTCTGCATTATTATAAGGTGTGTTAAGTAGTACTACTCGTATCAGTTAAAAACCTGTTACAGCACATATCAGGGGGCGTGTATAAGGCCTGGATTTTTGGAACCGGGAGATGGAAAAAGATGCTTTGTTGGTCGTATCACTTCAATTTTGGGGCACTTTGAGACATTAGCTTCTTACGCTCAAACATGTCCTTTACAGGCACCTGACTATGGGCAAATGAGCAGGAACTGCTCAAGGCGAGAGACGCAGTGGCGGATGGTTGAGAGGGGGCAAGGAGCACAGCAGTGGTTGATGTGGCTGATGATGCTGGACCAGGAGGAGGATGGCGGCTTTGAGTTTGTGTGCTGCTTGTACTCATGTGTTGGTCTGGAGTCACCCAAACATTAGGTCTCAACCTGTAGAGGATAAGGGAACCAGGCTACTCTAGACCTCATTCATCATTACTGGTTTTGACAGATTGGTACTATGCGTCCAAGCTACTGTGACAACAGATATGAGTGGCACTGTGCACTTGCAGAAGTAGACGCTGTAGGTCTGACACACACGCTTGCAGACAACTAACTGCTATGCAACCTATTACAGTAGAACATTTTTTTTTTGTTTTAAATGTACACTACTGTTACACCAGATATGAGTGGTGTGTTAAGTAGTACTACTCCTATCAGTTTAATCCCTGTTATGTGCCTTTTTTGGGGGTTTGGTTGTTGAAGGCACAGTGCAGCACCAGAGGCCAGAAAAATTAGGCATGTACACATGCCTGAAAAATTAGGTATTGTTGATCTTGCAGCGAGCAGAGAAGAAGGTAGGCCTGATTCAACGCCCCAGCCCGCATACCCACACTCAGAGATTGAGGGGGGACCTGAGAAGGCCACGGGTCGGAGATATAAAGGGGGGCCATCCCAAATAAGCACACAAGCGGGGACAAAGGTAGTGAAGGGGACATAGAGGCCCATGGACTGACGGTCGCCATCTTGGCAGGAAAAGGGCCCAGCAATTAAGCCAAACTGACCCAGCACAGGCAGCTACTTGAGTCAAACGCTGTACAATTACACCTTAATAAAGCTGAAACATGCAGCAGCAGGGATTCTAAACGGCCACACGGGGACAAGGAGGCTAACAGCCCCCACAGTCTCTGCACCACTCTTTTTAACAGATAACCCAATGGGCTAACCAGGGACCTTGCCCACATAAAAAAACAGAATTTTATTGGAGGAATTATTAGTGTCTTTACCCCCCAAGAGAGGACATAATATACGGTATCTTTAGACTACCTGATGGCCAAACCTCCTTTAGCCCCAATGCTATCCAAGAAACATTTCAAAACTTTATCTGACTGGGGGTCTATAGAGTGACATTAGTACTGACCTTTATATGACTGGGGGTCTATAGAGGGACATTAGTACTGACCTTTATCTGACTGGGTGTCTATAGAGGGACATTAGTAATGACCTTTATCTGACTGGGTGTCTATAGAGGGACATTAGTACTGACTTTTATCTGAATGGGTGTCTATAGAGGGACATTAGTAATGACCTTTATCTGACTGGGGGTCTATAGAGGGACATTAGTACTGACCTTTATCTGACTGGGGGTCTATAGAGGGACATTAGTACTGACCTTTATCTGTCTGGGGGTCTATAGGTGACATTAGTCCTGACCTTCTGCTGCAGTATTATTACTTGCAGTACTCCCAGGCTTGCTACTATTAGATATAATAACCTCAGTTTTGTTTCCTTATCTGTTGTTAACATCAAAATATGATTATTAAATATTTCATATTTGTTTGTTTTTTCTCCCAAAGTGAACCCCTTTATGTGTGTCCCAACAGATGTGGCGTTTCCGCTCTGCGAATGTTGGATTTGCACCGCTCAAAAAGTATGAAAAGAGATCCTCCCCCCCTTGAAGCCCATTAATGACATCATCAGTAAATTGTGCATCTTTGTGTTACATTTCCTGATACTTTTATTATCTTGATCTTTATATATTTACTAGCGACTTGCCCGTCAAAAAATGGCGGCAATAAGATTGTAAGGCAGGTAATGGTTTGGACGAGAAATTCATTTTGTTGGCGGTCGGAGATCCTTCGGCGCTCATTGCGAGGCTGTTGGTTGTATTTTTTTTCTGATAGGCGCTTTTGCTGTTATTCTTTGGTCGGCGGTGATGTGTTTTTTTCGCTTATTGCAAGGCTTTGTGTGCTATGAGCAGCGTTGGCACTCGTTGTGAGGCGTGCAGTGAATTGTAAGTCCAGCCTGCTGCTTATTGCAGCCGACGTGGGAGCCTTCGGCGCTCCTTGCCAGCAACTCTGGCCCTCGCTTCGCAAGCCCGCAGCGTTAGCAACAACCCGCCTGCTCACACCTATTTATGTGATATCTGTAACGTCTTCCCCAGTTGGCACTTGTAAATCGGCTAAGCGACAAAAAAAATGGCGTCCGGAAAAAATGAAAACGAGGCTACACGACCCCAAACCGCGCAAAACATCGCCAGCCATGTACAACTTTTACCTAGGAACAGACGAGGTACAAAATACACTATTAGAAATAATGGAAACTGCTGGCGAGCCGTGTAACACATACACAATCGCCGCCATTTTACAACACTAACTTGCAACTAATAACATTACAAATCTAAAATGCCGCGTTACACGACTATACAAGCGGTTTCCCCTCGTGCACTGTGCACATTGCTGACACTTACACCTCGGGTCACCAACAGTCCAAATGTACACTGTAAGCTGCAGGAAAATCTAAACTGATTGTTAGCTCTTCAGGTTATTGATCACTGGATATATTAATTACAAATAGGTAAAGTATTTTAGTAATTAATTAATTCATTATTATTAAAAAAAATATATATAAAATGCTTAATAGCATATTTTACATTGCGGTTACTTTACATACATTAACGCTTCGCACTTCCTAATACATTTGTTCATTCACAATAGTTATTATCGTGCATTCATTTAATAAGTATTAATTAGTAATGGAAAATAAAAATGTAGACTTTACACTACACTAAAATGTTTTACTTTTTACTCTGCAGTTATATATCTGGATTACTGCTCATTGGCTGCCAGCGATAGCACTCTCAAAGCAGTTACAAATCTAAATCACTTTATTATGCTCTGAGACCTGAATACATTTTTTTTATTTACACTGCACAAAAAAAATTATATATTTTACACTGTACTTATTTATATCTGTCTTTGCGATGAGCGCCGAAGATTGATCGTTGCAAAGCACGAAACATGAAGGACACGAGGGAAGAGGCTCACAATGAGCGCAGAAGGTCCTCAGAGTACAAAAAGCATCACATTGTGTGGCAAACAGCATTGCCATGGCTTCAAACTTTATTGCCCCATCATTTGTGCCAGGCAAGTCGCTAGTGATATAATATAACATAATGCAATACAATATTATACAGTACACATGGGTGTTGGAACTGGGGGTGGGGGTAAGGGGTAACCCCCCACCCCCCAGATTTCTTATCGTATGTATGTATGCGTATAGAAGCTAACAGGGGAGGGGAGAGGGGGAGGAAACACAGGGGAGAGGGAGAGGAAGACACAGGAGAGTGGAGAGGGGGAGGAAGACACAGTGGAGAGGGGGAGGAAGACACAGGGCAGAGGGGGGAAGAGAAACAGGGTAAGGGAGAGGTGAGGGGAAGAGACACATGGGAGGGGGGAGAGACACAGGAGAGAGTGGGGGGTAGAGACACAGGAGAGAGGGGGGAAGAGACTAATAAGAGGGAGTGGTGAGGAGACACCGGGGAGAGGAAAGGGGGTAAAGACACAAAGGAGGGGGGAAGAAACACAGGGGAAGGGAGAGGGGGTAGAGACACAGGGGAGAGGGGGTAGAGACACAGGGGAGAAGGGGGAAGAGACACAGATGAGGGGGGAGAGACACAGGGGAGAGGTAAGGGGGGAAAGACACAGGGGAGGGGGGAAAGAAACACAGGACGGGAGAGGGGGGTAGAGACACAGGTGAGGGGGTAGTGACACAGGGAAGAGGGAAGGGGGAAAACACAGAGGAAGGGAGAGGGGGTAGAGACACAGGGGAGAGGGGGTAGAGACACAGGGGAGAAGGGGGAAGAGACACAGATGAGGGGGGAGAGACACAGGGGAGAGGTAAGGGGGGAAAGACACAGGAGAGGGGGGAAAGAAACACTGGGGAAGGGAGAGGGGGTAGAGACACAGGCAAGGGTGGGAGAGACACAGGGGAGAGGGGGGGAGAGAGACACATGGGACGGAGTGGGGGGAGACACAGGGGAGAGGGGGGGAGAGAGACACATGGGAGGGAGTGGGGGGGGAGACACAGGGGAGGTCTTCTGCTTTATTCTTATTCTTATTATTATTACTATATAATGTGTAGATGTACCGGCTGGGCATGCTCTTGTGCATTATTATTATTATTATTATTATTATTATTATTATTATTATTATTACTATATAATGTGTAGATGTACCGGCTGGGCATGCTCTTCTATATTATTATTATTATTATTATTATTATTATTATTACTATATAATGTGTAGATGTACCGGCTGGGCATGCTCTTGAGCATTATTATTATTATTGTTATTATTATTATTATTATTACTATATAATGTGTAGATGTACCGGTTGGGCATGCTCTTGTGTATTATTATTATTATTATTATTACTATATAATGTGTAGATGTACTGGCTGGGCATGCTCTTGTGCATTATTATTATTAGTAGTAGTAGTATTTTACTAATAATAATAATAATAATGCACAAGAGCATGCCCAGCTGGTACATCGACACATTAAATAATAATAATAATAATAATAATAATAATAATAATAATAATAATAATGCATGCCCAGCTGGTACATCTACACATTATATAGTAGTAATAATAATAATAATAATGCACAAGAGTCCTTCAGCACTGCACTGGACACTGAATAAACTTGCCTAGCTATGGTTTTCCCTATTGATGCAGTATCACCTACACTCTCCCTCCTCTCAGTAAGACTGCAAGTTAGTTATGATTCCAAAATGGCTGCTGTCCATGAGGTAGAAGGGTGTGGAAGGGAGTGTATGCTGCTGATTGGCTGGAATGTGTCTGCTGACTGTGACATGTAGGGTCAAAGTTTGCTCCATGATAAAGTATTGGGGGCGGGTCGAATATCGCATATGTTCGCAGTTCGCCGCGAACTCGAACATGCTATGTTCGCCGGGAACAGTCCGCCGGCGAACTATTTGCGACATCTCTAAAGGTCTTTATTTTCCTATTTCCTCTCTTCCATCCCCCGGCCCTCTCCCTTAAATAATACCTTCCAAACTGTACTTATAACTTTTTCCACAACAATAGATAAAGTTTTTGTAAATCAGGAGCACTCAAATTTTTCCTTAATGGACTCAACAAATGTTATATTCCATTCTCTCAGCAGGCGTTCCCCTTCTGCCACTGAATTGACAATTCTTTTTTGGTTATCTTTAAAAAATATCAATTTAGTGGTCATTTTTGTTATGACTGAAAGCTGTTTCTGTCTCTTAACCGCTTAAGCAGTAATCCTGAGTGTGGCTCAGTGTTAATTTACTGTTTCTAAATCAGTAACCCCGAGCCACGCTCAGGGTTAGTGCAGGGGGCCTAGTGCTGCCAAAATTGCCTGGGCCCCCTCAGCACACCCTTCCTCCTCCTCCATCCTCCTACCCCCTGATCATCTTCCTCCTCCCCCCCACGATCATCCTCCTCCTTCCCCCTAACCTCCTCCTCACTTCCCCCTCTCCAGTCCCTATCCCCCCTCTCTCCTTACTTGTTACTGTGATCAGATGAGCTCCCTGCTCATCTCTCCCCACGCAGCATGTCTTCGGCAGTGAAGTGACCGGAATATGCTAATTACGTCGCAAGCTTGTGACGGTCACTTCCCAGGGGCTGGAGAGGTGGAAGTGAGGAGGAGGTTAGGGGGAAGGAGGAGGATGATAAGGGGGGGGGGCAAGAGAGGATGATAATGGGAGAAGGGGAGGCAAGGGAGGATGATAAGGGGGTAAAGGGAAGATGATAAAGGAGGGAGGAGGAGGAGGATGATAATGAGGGAGGATGATAAGGGAGAAAAGGTGGAGGGGAAGGGGGAAATGGAGGAGGGAAGGGGGAAAGGGAGGAGGAAAAGGGGGAAGGGGTAAAGGGAGGATAAGGGGGAAAGGGCGGTATGATTATGTCAGTATTTTTTAATGTACCGCTTTAACATTCTAAATACTGACATAATCATACTGCCAGGCAGGTTTACTGAAATTGCTAAGTCATGCAGATTTAACCATTTCATAATCCATATCCCAAAAAGGGAAAATACTGGCTCATAGCATACATCCCAGCCAAATATCATACTCACTGAAAGAAGTGCTAATTATATATATATATATATATATATATATATATATATATATATATATATATATATATATATATACGCTAAACATGTAAGGATATTTGTATCTTTTCCCCCACACTCCCCGCTATGACAATGAAAATTGTCATGAAAGGTAGGAATACAAATATGACAGGGTATAATCTGAATATAAATTTCACAGCTATAGCTAAACAATAAAAAGATAAATGTATTAGGAAGTAGAGGTACGATATTCAGACTGGCATTTAAAGAAACTCAAGGTCTCTAAAATAAATCAGTCAGATGAGCTTCCCAAAACATGGAGATATTAGATCTAGAGTCTTTTGCACCTTTTACCTTTATACATTCCTAACAAGAACATTTCAAAAGAAAACATAATTATACATAGAGACAATAAAATACATAATAATAACGCAATTTTAAGAAACCGATATGATCCGTGGAATAATATAAAAGTATTTCAAAAATGGAATCCATAGCATGAAGTTTACAGTCCAGATATTAAAGTCTGTTGAATGAAAGCTTTACAATTAGTGATTATAAAGCAGAAGCAGGAAAAATCAAATCTTGATGGTAAAACAATTGATCCATGAAAACAAGTGAGCACCTGTTTGACAAAAGCCATATAACTAAAAAAGAGTCCAATGGTGTGGATGAAAACATCCACATATGCTGTTATATGTTCCCAAGAGATAGTCCAGATAGCTGTGCCATAGATATAAAAGTACATATATATAAAATAAAATACAATGGTTAATGCAAAGAAAATGGCCTTACTTAACTCTCCAACCAATAACCAATAACTAGGCCATAAACCTAATTTCCCTTTATACGTATTATCTTATGAGGCATTTAGATGAAAAATTTAATTTAATAACCAATAAAGTTAGCATCGATATGACTAATAACCCAAAGTGTATGCATGATTAATTTCTTATTTCCCTAATTACTATTCCTTATCAAATGTTAGTACATACTAGATCCTAGCAAGTTGATAGAATAATGTGCAAAAATGTTAGAAGCCAAACAATAGTAAAAAGGAAGACAGGTATAGTAAAGAGCAGAAAAAAGAAAGAAAATGACAACACAGTGAAAACATATACTCAGACAAACTTCATACAAGCCTAGTCTTACACATCAGATTTAGGTAGGTTCTTCTTTTTCCATACGATAAACGATAAACAGGTGGATCACCTTCTTCTGGATGGAGAGATTCTCTGGTCAAAGAAATAGGCCATCATGTGCAGATCTTCCGGCAGAAGAAGGAGTATGTGGCTTTCTGACAGGTCTTTACGTATTTTTTCTTTTGTAGCAGATATATGTATTAGCGTATTGTAATGTCAATGAGCAAAAGTTTGACAGTTGTCCTTCATGGGGATGGGCCTTGATTTGAGGCATGATTCTCGTATTCCTCTTCTTCCATGTCCTTAGGCAAGTGTGTGGCGTCGAATTGCAAAGTTTCATATAGGTATTCTTACTGGGTGATGGTCATGCCAATCCATTTCTGTATCAGTCCATTTGTGCAGGGAACCACAAGGGACCACAATGGCAAGCATGACACCGATTGAAGTCATCACAGAGAGTGCCATGCCTTTTCATCTTCCAAACCACGACTGAAGCCAGCTAGTGAATGGAATTTCCATCCCTGCATTTTCTGCTAGTTCATTTGAAAGGGCGGTCAATCACTTCAGGGCTTTGGTAAATGTCCCATCAGGTGCTGTATTTTTAGGGATGAAGGTGCAGCAGGCAGTGCCAAACATTTTACACACATCCCCTTCTTTTGCTGGTAGCATGTCCAGGGCCATGCTGTTTTGCCACATCATCAGACTTGTTTTATCTAGTTGTTTAGTCAAACCTTGTACAGCATTTCTTGTATAGTTCACAAATCTTTGTTGTTTATAGTAGACGTAATGTATCCAGTCAACATTCTTATTTATTGTCACCCACCAGGTGAACATGGATTAGAATCCTGCTGCAATTTGATTTCTGGACTTTAACTCATCTGGTAGTGCACGGGGTACTCCAATGGAGTCAATGTAGACTCTGTCATTAAAGTTGCCACTTGGGGTGGATCTCTTAGATCGGGTCAAGGCCTTTGTCGATCTGTCCCTTAATCTGTTTTTGTGTATTTTCACAGATCAGGGTAGGTATTACTATAATGGCAGTGACTTTTTCATCCCACACCATCCTAGACTTCTTAAAGGGTTCCACAGTCTGTGTTTGGGCATCATTCTGGGGATCCCTTCCTGCTTCCCCAATGCCCCTCTAATCTGTCTGAACACGGCAGTATCTTCACTGGGTTTGAGATGAGGGACACTATTGGCTTCACTCCCCTTTGTAGCCAGACTTTGTGTAGCAGACAGGTCCGGGGTTACTCAGATTAGCAGTTAGGTTCCCAGGAAGGTGCCGACAGAGGGACCCTCTTGCAGTGGGTCAGATGTATCCAGGAGGTATTTTATGCAATTTTTACAGCTACTGGGGAAGCCAACAAAACTTGGTAAGGACCTTCCCACTTGGCGTCCATCCAGTTTTTTATTTTGATGATTTTAACAGGTATCATTCTCCTGGTTTTATCAGTGTAGGTAGTTTCTGCTGTTCCTGTATAAGGAGTCTCTTAGTCAGCAAACTCTGTATTTGTTGTTATCTGTTGTCATCGGGATAGGTACTTGGTAGATACTTTCTCTCATCATATATCAGGACATGCTTGTTTTGTCCACCTCCAATGCTGTCATCTTCTTCTGGGGTATGCAAGTGTTATAAAAAATCCAAATATACAAGAAACTTTCATACAACTTTTAACTAGACATCCTCACATCATATACACCTATCCTAAAATTTCCCTAACTGTAACATACATTTAACATATGCATAACTCTATAATAATCAAGGCGTGGTATAAACTCAAATTAATGAAGTGATAATGTAAATCATGCAAAGCTAATAAACATATTAAATACTTGTAAAAGTTATAAGACATTACTTGATTTATCTTGCAATAGTTTGTATATTTAAAAGGAAATTGCAAATTTTATTACTGTCAATATGCGTTTACTAATAAAGCTCTAAAATATTTCCTTAACACATAATGTAATCCAACTCTTATCATGTTTCTTTCTTAGAGGCCTAGAAATACCTTGAAAAGATTTTCCTATTTCTCTACTTATTTGCACCATAGCCATAATCTGAGCTGAGGATGGGCCTGGAGGATATCATAATATTATAGTATTTATCCAACATGGATAAACAAAACATAGCACATAAAATAATTTCATTTTGTTAAACCTTTATAATAATACATTTTATTGAACAGGTACTTTTGCACCTAAATATTACTCTAAAAAATGTACTGCGCTACTTAATTAATCTCAGATGAGATATAGGGGATATTTCAAGTTTGTTCTGGCAAAAGTGTAACAATTTAGTTTCTACCAAAACATTTTCTATACACGACTTTGAATTAGTACTAACAGTTCTGTAAATATTGGATCTTGGCCAGTATATCAGTATAATGAATAAATAGCATAAACCTTCAATGAATTTAATATAATTTGCACATTATATACTTTTAAACTGTTTTTTGATTGTAATAAAACCTTAACAAAAATATATATATATATTTTTTTATAACCCAGTATTTTACCAATTACTGTATTTACTTGCAACTAATTTTCTCAAATATCAACCTTTAAAAAAATATTTAACACAATTATGAACTAGACTAATAAAACCTTAATTCTAATTATCCAAAATGGCAGACGGTATAAAAAACACAAATGTTAAAACACAAATATTAATCTGAAATTGAACAGATTTCAGATTTTATATATACTCTCTAAAAGCAATTTTATTACACTGTCGGCTAGATATAATGGACAATCTTTGCACAAAAATGCAATGATATAATCTGTGCACCGGTTTCCTATATGAATACCAATATTCAGTATACACCATTCCAGGGGATCAACAACAGATCTTTCTTTCAAACAAGACAAATTCACATGACAATCAGAAAATAATGATGTCCTCACACATAGACAGATCTCAATCTAGCTCACACACTTCATAACACTGTAAACATATGTTGAAACACACTCAACATTAATACAGAACAGAGGACCAATCTTCCTTTTCTTCCATTTCTCACACAGCACTTACTGCACACAGAACTCACATTCATGGGCCCAGTTCATACGTGCTTCACTCCTTCTGTCAATTTATTTCACTTCAACACCATTCGAATGTAGATAGCAAATCTACACTCTATTCTTTCATCAAATCAGCACTGCTATGCAGAACCCAGTCTATACATTACTTGCCTTTCTAGGGAGGCTCACCTATATTCTCTTTATTTTTTGTAGTAGGTTCTTATGGCTAGTCCTACAGAGGTTCTTTCTTACCCCTGTCTGGAGGTGGTCCGGACTGGGATGTCCGGTATGGTGATTCCCTGCTTCAGGTTATGGCAATACTTTGGCTTCTATTGGTGTGAACTGGGATCTGCAGCTTTTCTTAGGGCTTTGTTCATGTCAGTGCCGACAAAAATAAAAATGCAAAGGTGGATTGAAAAAAGTGCACAGTGCCTTCAGTAGTCCCAATGTTATGGGGTAATGTTTGGTCTGAAGCTCTCAATGTTGTTCTGTCTTATGTAGAAATGTTTTATATATACACTGTACTGATGGAGGATAGATAGATAGATGCTATGTATCTATCAATTGGCTGGTTGCCATTTGGATCTGTTTTCACAGTGCAAAAATGGTGGCAATGATGTAGACTAGTACTGTGGGTATGGCCACCTGTTGATGTTGTGGTTTTGCTGTAATGATAGTGTCTAAATAGCCATGGATCCTTCAAACGCATACCAAATCAATGAGATGGAAACCAGGGTTGATAAACACGTTTTATTCATAGAATGCCACAGATAAAATATACACAGTAGTCTGTCTTTGGTGTGTGCCATATACAATGGATAGAACAAAACAAAAAAAATAAAATGTAAAATCAAACTCTAAGGCCCTCATTCAATTGTGATTTGGCCAACTAAATAGGGATCTAAATAAGCACATAACATACATTTTTTAAATACGTTTTTAGTTAGTGAGCCTCTTTCCAAAAGCAGGTTTTCACTAACTAAAAACTTATTAAAAAAAAATATGCTATGTGCTTATTTAGAGCCCTATTCAATTGGCCAAATCGCAATTGAATGAGGGCCTAAAAGTTTTAAAACCTATACAAACTTTGATAAGTTGGTGCACAAAAATAATGTCTCCACTTTCTTTGAGGTGTTGGAGATGATATTAATGTGTAAATTCCCTTCATCAAACGCATTTCTTCATTATGCTGAAGGCTTCCTCAGTGACAATGATATAAATGTTGGTGTTGGTAGTAACCTGAAGACTGTGCCTTGTTCTCCTGGGTGTTCCCTTAACAGTCTTCAGGGTAATACCAACACCAACATGTATATCATTATCACTGAGAAAGCCGTCAGCAAAACGGCAAAGCGCGTTTGATGAAGTGTATTTACACATTAATATCATCTCCAACACCTCAAAGAAAGTGGAGACATAATTTTTGTGCACCAACCTATCAAAGATCAATATTGAGAGCTTCAGACCAAACATTTCCCCTAGGACTACTGAGGAGTTTGTGCGCTTTTTTGACTACACCTTCAAAGAATGAATATGTGAGGTACGTTTGTGCGACTCATGTTCCTTTCATATTTACAAGCCATGGGCTTCCCTGGAAGGAATGCATAACAATTAATCAATTCTACACAGATTCATGGCCGTGAACGGTTATCAAGCATCCCTCCATATGAAGCTCCTAAGCATGGTTGTATTTATGGTCATTTAAGCGCAGCCCCCTGTTCGGTCGCCAAATGATCATAAAAAAACTCATACTTAAATACTCTGAAACCAGTCAAAATAAAATAAACAGAGTCCTCTGGAAATGTTCTCATTATTAGAGTTTATTAGATAAAAAATGTGGATCAGTAGCAAAACACCGAAAATGGCTGCCACAACTGACTGACCTGAAATGTAAACAACATAGGTTTTTATACTCATACACACATAAAAACCATGGTATAGCCCAGGGGTAACCAAACTCGGTCCTGGAGGGCCGCACCCAGGCCTGGATTTGAGGATTTCCTTTCTGTGCACAGGTGAGTCAATAAGGATGGTGGAAGAAGCAATAGTATCACCTGCTTGCAGCAAGGATATCCACAAATCCAGGCCTGGGTGCGGCCCTCCAGGACCGAGTTTGGTGACCCCTGGTATAGCCCATCACCCCCTTCAGGAGAAAAAGAAACTCCCACCGACAACCAATAACATTTTAATTACATATGATATCGAATAAGAATATAACACATGTGATCCACACTTATCAAACATATTTTGGTACGTCACTTCTAGATGTGCAAGAAATACTTAATTCCTAATGTTCTAATTTTATATATATATATATATATATATATATATATATATATAAGCAAAAAATGTAAGGATATTTGTATCTTTTCCCCAACAATAGACGGGGAAGAAGTGGAGGCAATGACAGAATTTATTTTCCTGGGATCCAAGATCTCTGCAGATGGTGACTGTCGTCATCAAATTAAAATACGTTTACTTCTGGGGAGGAAAGCTATGGCAAGCTAGTAAAAAGAAAAGATGTTATGTTCGAATTTACGCCTTTGAATTGCGGTGTTGGAGATGACTGCTTAGAGTCCATTGGACTGCAAGAAGATCCAATAAATCAATACTTCAGGAAATCAAGACACTAGAAGGTATGATCATGAGACTTAAGCTAAAATATTTTGACCATATCATGAGACTGTAGGATTCCATAGAAAAGACTCTGATGCTGGGAAAAAATGAAGGCACAAGAAGAAGTAGATGACAGAGGCGGAGATAGATACAGTAGATGAAGTCACTGAAGCAATGAACATGAACTTGATGGAGCTCAGAGGAGCAGTGAGTGAGAGATGTACCTGGCGTGCTGCGGTCCATAGAGTCACAGAGAGAAGAGCTCGACTGAACGACTAAATAACCACAATTCAATAACCACAAGGATTATTTGTTTCAAGTAGATAAATTAAATATATAATGGAAATTTACTTTTCTCATAAAGAGAGATTATATATGAGGCTGTCCAAGTCCAGTTAGAGCGGAGAAGAGAGAAGTTACTCTTTAAGTAACATCTAGAATACTATAGAATACTATGACTGTGTTATTGCTTTCTAAAAACATTAAACTTTCAAGTCATTTTCTTCAATAGACCATATAGAAATGAATTGACAATAGTGTCCTTTAAAACCTATTGTGTTTCAGCAGTCACACTGTTTTGACCATTATTGCTGCATCTTCAGATATTTATAGTCAATGGACTAATCATTGTATAGAAAATTCTCCATGTTGCCCATCATGTTTATTGGAGGAACTTCAGTGGAAACATTAGTGCCTATTATAAGCACTTAAACTGCATGGTTCTCTGTGTATCACTGGAAATAATTGCTTCAGTTTTTTAGTGCATTACCACAGGTATAAAACTTTTAATTCATAGCAAATTGTTATTTTCTTAAATTGTCAGGTGTGACAGTAAATTACAGTAATGCGTCATCTCCCATCACTACTGTATATAGTTGTCGTAATCACCGAGACCCGAGTCACTTAGGCAATGAACGCCAAGGGTGCTCATTGTGCTGGTGGAGATGAGCGTCACAGGCGCTCATCCCGAAGACCTGCAGCACTTAGGCAATAAGCACTAAAGGCACTCATTGCGCTGGTGGAGATGTGCGCAGCAGGCGCTCATCTCCAGAAATCCGCAGAACTTAGGCAATGAACGCCAAAGGCGCTTGTGGAAATGAGCAGGCGCTCATCCCCACGACCCGCAGTACTCAGGCAATGAGCACCGAATGCACTCATTGCGCTGGTGGAGATGAGCACCACAGGCGCTCATCCCAAGACACGAAGGACTTAGATAAAAAGAGTGCATAGGCGCTCACTGCGACTTAGCGACGCCCGTGAAATTACAGAGCGTACATTTGGGACTTAGCGACGGCCGAGAAATGATGGCCCGCAAAAATACGAATTTAACAGCCGAACCGCCAAAATACAAGAACACACAAATATGCCTCAAATTTACTTACACACTCACACACAGCTCAGGGGGAGTGCCTGTGAGTGAGGTTGCAAGCTCATTTGAGGCATACTTTGTCTTTTTTTACGATCGAAAATCGCAGAAGCAAAAAAAAAAATGTTGAGCAAAATGTTTTAAACAAACCAAAAATGCAGCCAAAGGACGTAAAACGCAGTCGAAGGATGGAAAAGGCGGCCGAAGGACGGAAATACCAGCACTAAGATTTAACGTAAAACAGTAACTTTTAATACAAGGCAGTAACATTTAAATCAAGTCAGTAACACTTAATCAAAGCCAGTGACACTTAAACCAAAGTAGTAACACAGGGAGAGAGGCTTTCAATGAGCGCCGAGGGTGCTCAAGTGCGAGGCCTATAAAGTACACAGGGGGAGAGGCTTGCAATGAGCGCCAAAGGTTAGCAAGTTGTGGCTAGAAATGAGCGCCAAAGGCGCTCATTGTGAGCCACGCAATGAGCACCAAAGGTGGCAAGCAGCATTACCATGGCTTCAAATTGTATTGCCGTAATTTTTTGACGACAAGTCGCTAGTATATTATATAGATTATTATTTACCATACACATGACATTAATTTATAGAATAAGCAAAGGATTGTGTTTCTACTAGTGATGTCGCGAACATCAAATTTTCAGTTCGCGATCCGCGAACGCGAATTTCATCAAATGTTCGCTAATGGGCGAACATCGGCGAACCGCCATAGACTTCAATATGCAGGCAAATTTCAAAACCCACAGGGACTCTTTCTGGCCACAATAGTGATGGGTAAGTTGTTTCAAGGGGACTAACACCTGGACTGTGGCATGCCGGAGGGGGATCCATGGCAAAACTCCCACGGAAAATTACATAGTTGATGCAGAGTCTGGTTTTAAGCCATAAAGGGCATAAATCACCTAACATTCCTAAATTGTTTGGAATAACATGCTTTAAAACATCAGGTATGATGTTGTATCAATCAGGTAGTGTAAGGGTTACACCCGCTTCACAGTAACAGACCAATCTCCCCGTTTAATGCACCGCAAACAACCGCAAACAGTCCCTTTGCACAACCGCAAACTCCCCATTTACACAAGGTTGGATACCAAGCTAGCCATGTCCCGTTCCTTGTCCTCACTGATGTCATTGAAGGTCTCTTCCTCCACCCAGCCACCAAGGGTCCCCGAAAGGTGACAACAAGCCCCCTGGGACGCCTGCTGTGTTTGGTCTTCCACCTCCTCAAAGCCACCTTCCCCCTCTGACTCCTCTTCTTCATACTCCCAGAGTCTGATGGCTTCCACTGCCTAGCATGGAAGATTATACACAGGTCAGAGTCTGGGGGCTTCCTCTGCCCAGCATGGAAGATTATACACAGGTCAGAGTCTGGGGGCTTCCACTGCCCAGCATGGAAGATTATACACAGGTCAGAGTCTGGGGGCTTCCACTGCACAGCATGGAAGATTATACACAGGTAAGAGTCTGGGGGCTTCCACTGCACAGCATGAAAGATTATACGCGTTGCCTCTGTCTGCGTTATTATAAGGTGTGTACTGTTAAGTAGTACTATTCCTATCGGTTTAATCCCTGTTACGTCCACTATTAGGGGACGTGTATATGGCATTGATTTTTGGAACAGGGAGATGGAAAAAGATGCTTGGTCGGACCTCCTACTTTTGGGGCACTGCGCATGCAATCTAAGGTGCCACCAGATATGAGTGTCACTGTGCACTGGGAAAAGTTGGCAGAGTAGGCACTGTAGGCCTAACACACGCCTGTAGGCAGGCAACTGATATTCAATCGATTACAGTCAAAAAAGGGTTTTTAAATGTCACTGTACACTCGGTTGCACCAGATATGAGTGTCACTGTGCACTGGCAAAAGTTGGCAGAGTAGATGCAATAGGCCTCACACACACGCCTGTAGGCAGGCAACTGACATTCAATCGATTACAGTCAAAAAGGGTTCTTAAATGTCACTGTACACTAGGTTGCACCAGATATGAGTGTCACTGTGCACTGGCAAAAGTTGGCAGAGTAGATGCAATAGGCCTCACACACACGCCTGTAGGCAGGCAATTGCTATTCAATCTATTACAGTCAAAAAAGTGTTGTTTTATTTCACTCAGCACAATAGAAGCTGTTAGGTGTTAGCCTGTCACACACACACGCTGGCAGGCAGGCATATGCAATTAGATTACACAGAAAAAAATAATAAAATAACATAAATGATGTTCTAGCCCTAAAAAGGGCTTTTTGGGTTGCTGTCCTTGCAGCAGATATCAGATGAGTCCTTCAGGTGTGTAGTGGAAGCTAAATACACAGCCTGGCTATCTATTTCCCTATTAAATCACCAGCAGCTAGAATATATGTCCTCTTTCAACGAATGTATCTTCAGAATGATTCTAAAATGGAGGCTGTCCTTCAGATGGAAGGCTCTGGAAGGGAGTGTATGCTGCTGATTGGCTGGAATGTGTCTGCTGACTGTAAGGTGCAGGGTCAACGTTTCCTCAATGATAAAGAATAGGGGGCAGACCGAAAAGCGCATGTGTTCGCCATTCTCTGCGAACGCGAACATGCAAAAATCGCCACAAATAGTCCGCCGGCGAACTGTTCGGGACATCACTAGTTTCTACACCATGGCAGACTTATTTACGAGTGATGTGTATTTAACTCTTGCAATAATCTATTCTGTTTGCTAAATGCTAAAGCTAAATTAATTATTATTAATTCTTTAAGTATCAAGCTGCCATATAATTTTGTGTCTAATATGTGTTTTCCTTTTTGTTTGCTCAGCCTTGAGATCTGTATGGTATGCAGGGTGTCATATAATACACACATGGGGCCTCATTCAAAGGCGATTTGGCCAATTGAATAGGGCTCTATATAAACACAGAGCATATTTTTTTTTACAGAAGTTTTTAGTTAGTGAACTTCTATCCAAAACAAGGTCTTCACTAACTAAAAACTTCTGTAAACAAAATATGCTCTGTGCTTATATAGAGCCATATTCAATTGGTAAAATTGAATTGAGGCCCTTAGTCAGGATCTAGTAAATAGTTGTAGTTGTTTTTGGAACAATTACTGTGTACACTTTTGATCTAGAAGAAGCTCTGTGTTTCATTAATTCAGAGTCCTATTTGAGCTGCATTTGGGGTAGGCTTGCTCTACATTTATAAGGAATAATACACTTGTCACATGTGACTTTCATCTTTGAAGCCAAAGTAAGAAGGTATGGATAACAAACATCAGGCAAGTACTGGGAAAAAAACAAACAAATATACACCTATTACAATAATTACCAGAAAATCTAAAACAGAAAACATACACAACAGTCAAGATTCTCTTACTTCCCAGCAATATATGGAAAGAGGACAAGCAAACCATCACAAAAAATGTTCTCTTTTTTTAGAAAACCAAGTAGGTTCCAAATGTTCTTTTCCACAATTCCTTCAAATATTTAGATAATGTTCTTTGTAATTTTTAAATAACACACTAACAAAAAAAAAATCAATTCATTGCAGTCCTGTCTAAGGAGATAATGGGACTGTTAAAGGCATGCTCTGTAATCAACCATCTGCTATATCTAAATTAAATCCATTCTATGTACCTATTTGAGCATTTGAAACATGAATGATAACACAACCCAGGTGCATTGATATGATACACGTTATTGTTTTGACGTTTTTAGATAACAATACATTGTGAAACAACGGTGTTTATTCTGTTTATAATTATGTTTCTTACACAACCTGCAATGCTATTTTCACTTCATGTTAACCTATTCTAATCCCTTCATTCCCCTATCCACTTCTTTCTTTTCACCTCTCAATCATTATTTTTCAATGCCCCATCCCATTTAAAACAAAAGGAAAACTTAGTCAAAGGTGCTTTAAACAGTCAGATGACAATACTATTCATATTTTGTTGTGTTGCCTTTAGTATGAAGTCTATATTTTGCGTTTCTTCGATAAAAAATAAATTAAAAAAAACAAGAGGCAATGTGAGATATGTCCAGAGTTTAGCATCCACTGAAAATGTAAAAGAAAGTGAAGATTCAATATCCTATAACATTTGTTAGTTATGGTATTGCATTGCATGATCAAAATAATATTCAAGAGGGAGAGACCAAATACTCTATCATCTCCTGCATGAGCACCTTCTCTAGATATTTAACTGAAGTGACACAGTCAATAGAACTACTTTTCTGTTTGGGGCTTCATGAAGAAATCTCTACACAGAACTTCAGATGTAGCGTACATGTCATAGCTAAGACTGACCCATATTCTCAGTACTCAATCAGGAAATTGTTCAAACTGTAAATATCCACATCTACAGTAGTTTCTTCAGCTTTGTCGGCAATATATAAAATACTATATAATTCAGAAATGTGTTTAAAGTGATCCTCTGCTAATGCAATGGAAGGGTTAAATATAGGAAGTAGGTGATATATTATTTTGCATTTCAAGTGTGAGGCAATCAGAATGACTGAGACAGTGATTGCTTCACCTGTTCACAGCAGGACAATCCTGAATACTCCTGTGTTTAGCAGTCTTGTACAGACGTTACCTATTCCTTACCTAGAGGTTGTCATTATAATGTACTTGAGACTGAGAGAACAAATGTTTTTTTTATGCGTTTGACAGTAGAAAGGGAATTGCTTCTCAATCATTTCATGCTGCTGGGAGAATCACTGGGTGCATGCACTTGCTGCATAAATAGTCAAATAAGAGACAACCATTGGATAAGCATTTATGTAGCAAAGGGAAAACTTAGTATTAAACAATGGAAAAGTTAGTGCTGGTGTTTAGGGCTTGGGTAATGCACTATAGAAAATATTGGAGGTGATGACAAAAAATGTAGTTTAATTTTGGTACAGTTAACACAACTGAAACAGTGAAAAAGATAACTCTAGCAGCAATATTAAAGGATTACATAAAATATAGATGACCCCAGGTTGGACATTACTTTATTGCCCCCTTTGAACCCCTAAAACTATAAAACTAGCAAAACGACCCCTAGTTCAATTAACATGTTAGAATGTGCATGCTGTTTCAGCTGTGCACTTTGCTAACAACCATCAACTGACAAAAGTAACAATAGCTCCCATTCAATTGAGCTTTCGTGAGATCCGGAGGCCAGTAAGTGAAGTAGCAAGCAATTTTGCTATTCATTTGGCATCTTTTTGCCGGCTTCCGAGTTACTTCCTTAAAAAAATGGCGCAGATTAAACTTGTAACTTACAGCCTCCAGAAGCCTTTGATCTGTCAAGGCCTCAAGACTTCCGATCACGAAAATTGCTAATCGCTATTCAATTGCCAAAATCACTCAACACAGCAGCCGCAATCAAGCTCTCAAATGGCAAATGGTGGCCCAAATCTTTCGGGTTCCAAATATTAATTAAAATTACATGTAGAACAACTCCCAAATCTGAAATATTGCTAAATTAGAAAAAATATTTTCCACATAGATTGTAATGGTCATGCATATGCCAATATGAAAAGTCATGCTGCAACTGCAACATGCTGAAAGTTATTAAAGACACACTACCTCATGAAATTGCAATACAAATACATGCAAATGGCTGACATATCAAACATTTTCTCACTCACAGATGGTATATATGTATATATATATATATGTGGCCCCTAAACATACAAACATCATGTGATATACATCTCACTCATCACATCTACATTTGGAAACACAAATAGTGGCCATATTTACCCGCCACATGGAATATATCAAGTACCAGGTGAACATTTTTTTTTTTTTAGCCCTTTAGTTGTGTCCGACTTTCTGTAACCCTATGGAGTGCAGCACATTTAGCTAGGTCTCTGCCTGTGCTGTTCTACAAGGTTTGCATGCCAAAGATAATGGAGTGGGTTGACAGTTCTTTCTCTAGTGTACTGGGATTTGTCTGACCTCTCTGCTATCACCTGCCCACCTACACTGGCCCTACATGGTATAGCTCACAGCTTCATTCAGGTACACAAGCCCCTTCACCACTACCACTTAGCAATCCACACTAATGTTAATTGATGAATAACAGAACATAATGAGAGGTCACACAATGGGAATGGCTATGCATCCTGGCACATGGCCACTGGCAATTGCATGGGACTTTCCAGGATGGGCGTAGCAGAGATTACCCCTGATGGAGATGAGTTGGCTGTTGATCCACGTGCCCCTGTACAGCCTCCATGTGTTTTTGTGGCTCCTCCTGATGAGTTAGAGTAGATTAGTGTGGTGTATGTACCCCTGATCCCCTTCAGTATTGCTAATTGGTGGTGGTGAAGGGGCTTGTGTACTGCAATGAAGATGTGAGCTATACCATATAGGGCAACTCTAGGTGATTTTAGAGAACTAGGGAATAAGCTTGGGACCTCCAAGGTAGTATTTTCAGAGATACTACCAGTGCCTCGTGCTAGCCCAGGGAGGCAGAAGGAGCTTAGGGACGTTAATGCGTGGCTAAAAAAGTGGTGCAGTGCAGAGGGTTTTGGGTTTTTAGAGCACTGGGCTGACTTCTCACTTGGGTACAATCTCTATAGCAGGGATGGATTGCACCTTAGTGATGAGGGAGCTTTTGTGCTAGGGGATAGGATGGTAGAAAGGCTGGGGGAGTTTTTAAACTTGTAGGTGGGGGGGGAGGGACTATATAGAAGTATCAGGGTAAATAGGGTAGAGAGGGAAAGGGATGAATTAGTTACCCATGGCGTAGGAGAAGGGGGAGGGGTACAATAGACAGTAGGGAGTTATTAATAGGGACCTCAAATACAGTGGCAAGCACTTCACAATGGCAGAGCCATAGCAACATAAAGTGTTTGCTTGCTAACGCAAGAAGTTTGCCTGGGAAAATGGACGAGCTAGAAATATTAGAAGTACAAGAAAAATGGGGCTTAATAGGCATTACTGAAACATGGTGGGATGAATCTCATGACTGGACTGTTAATCTGGATGGTTATAACCTATTTAGGAAAGATAGGGGAAACGGTAAAAGAGGAGGAGGGATCTGTCTTTATGTTAAGCCTGAATTTAAGCCTATAGTCAGAGAAGATATTTATGCTGGCACTAACGGCATCATTGAATCTTTGTGGGTTGAGCTAAATAGTGGAGGAGCTAATTCTAAACGCATATTGGTGGGAGTATGCTATAAATTCCCAAATATAGCTGAAAGTGAGGAAATACAATTATTGTTACAGATTGGAAATGCAGCTAAGCATGGGCAAGTTCTAATAATGGGAGACTTTAATTACCCTGAAATAAGCTGGATAAATGAGTACACTCGGGGATCATTATCTGGCCCAGGTAATACAAGAAGGGAAGGGAAGCAAATATAATTCTGCCACTATACAAATCCCTAGTACGCCCTCATTTGGAATATGGAGTACAATTTTGTGCACCACTTCATAAAAAAGACATTTTAGAGCTGGAAAAAGTACAGAGAAGGGCTACAAAACTAATAAGGGGAATGGAGGGGCTAAGTTATGAAGAAAGACAAACCAAATTAAACTTATTTTTGCTAGAAAATAGGCGTCTACGAGGGGATATGATTACCTTATTTAAATACATCCAGGGTCAATATAAGGCTTTGTCAAGTGAACTTTTTGTAGCAAGAGATTTTCAACTGACAAGAGGACACCCTTTGAGGTTAGAGGAAAAAAGATTTCACCTTAAACAAAGAAAAGGGTTCTTAACAGTTAGGGTGGTTAAACTGTATAATTCTCTACCAAAGGAGGTGGTAACAGCGAATTTGATAGACAACTTCAAAAAGGGGTTAGATATTTTTTTTAATAAAGAGGGCATTCAAGGCTATCCTAGATAACTAGCGAAGGAATATTGATCCAGGGAGAAATTTGATAGCCAGTTTCTGGGGTCAGGAAGGAATTTTGCTTTTTTTCCCCTTATGAGACAATTGGCAAAGTTTCAATGGTTTTTTTTTTCTGTTTGCCTTCCTCTCGATCAATTAACAATTAATAATAAATAGTGCACATTAAAAAGATCAATAGAGATCTAAAAAGGTTGAATAAAACTCTTTATTCATCCTCCAATACTATACTATTAATAATTATTTAATCAACAAATTAATTAATAACTAATCCGCATATTGCAGATCAGAGGAGATCTTAGCAGGTTGAACTTGATGGACTGAAAGTTTTTTTTCAACCTTAATTACTATGTAACTATGTAACTATGTAAAATTAATATTAAAAATATTCACTGTAAGTCTCCTGTACTGCACAAGAAACTCCCAAATTACTCATGTAGTTTAAACAAAATGTAAACTATATCTATATAAATCTAAATATACCTCATGATGAGCCTGTATTCCCTATAATAAAGGCACATTTATATTTATACAAACCACCCTTGAATTAAGTATGTATAGTAAGTTCCATTAATCACGCATAATAATATAAAGCGCTATATGTTAAGTAATAATCAGAATGGTCATAATATCAATTTCGTTGAAGAGTAGGAAGTATGGAAGCCAGTAGGAGATTAAAGATTTGTACCGCTGTGGCCCTATTTAATTAGGTATAGTGGATTTAGGCAAATAAGGGCCCACTATTTACCCATAAGCCTATCTATGAGTACATATTCTACACTCACTATCTGGGACTAGTCACACCACTGGCCCACTTACCTACTCTCCAACGAATACATAGACAGGCAAGTCACCATCTGAAGAGATACAGGTACTCGTGTGCAGGCTAGTCAATCATGAGGAAGTGACGTCATCACTGGGAGACAAAGGAAATGGATCTGACGCGCAAGTTTCGCGCCAGCTTCTACAGGGATCATGAAACTGAAGAGGGCGCACTGGTTTATATCAGGTGAGTAATTTAATTCAATTGGTTCCCACATCTGCTGCATAATTTCAGTTGATTGGCTGAAGACCAGAACTATGGAGAGAGGCAAAGAGTTATCACTTCAAGTGGAAAGAAGTAGATATGACACCACCATTTAGTTAAAGTCAGAGCGCAGGTCCTAAATAGAGCACTTTGGATCATCTGACAAAAGAAAAAACTCTAACATCTTGATACATCTTATAATGTTACAATGTGAATAATAATGTGAGTAGAATGCTAGAGTTTATAGTGTAGTAAAAGGTCCTAAATAAAGTAACAGAAATGCAGCTAACAGGACACTTCGAATCATTGAAATTGTAACATCAGAATTAAGTCTATAGTGTATCAGACAATAAATAAGCATAAATGTCCTGTAATTCATTTATCAATTTAAAGACAGGTATGTTAACGGGACGGCAACTAAAACAAACAAAAATATTAGTACTAGAAATCTAATCTAATTTTAAAAACTATCTCCAAAGTAACAGAACAAGACACCCTAATGGCAGTAATATGAGTTACATAGTTAATAAAAAACTTCAAACAATATTACATATACATGTACAGAGAGATCAAAACCTTATATGAGCCTTCTATTTAAGGGAATCATAGCTTAGTTTTCACTATGCTAAATCGATAGATGTTGGTGATATGGTTGAATAAAATATAAATAACTTCAAATAAGTAAGCAAACCATGTACTTAATTTAGGTATGGGTGAGCTCTAAGAGAAGAGAAGAGTAAGGTGTTTTAACAGAAACACACAAGTAAACAATCTATTGATACATTTACTAAAAAAAGTCTTCAAAGAGGTTTATAGAAATAAACTGAAGTGATTATTTTCATTAAGTCCTCCCGGGACTACAGTATTTGGCAACACTATCCACTTGCTTTCTGCCTTAAGTAGTTCTAATTCAAGGTTGCCCTTTCTTATCCCAAGACTTTTTTTTCTAACACCCGACATTTTAGTATGGGTTTAGAACAGTGTTTGTCACAGAAATGTCTGGCTACTGAAGTCAGAGTTTTGCCTTTAGCAGCATCTGTAATACTATTAGGTATATTACAAAGATGTTCACCAAGCCTTTTTCTGAGCTCTCTGCTCGTAATGCCAACATATCTCTGTTGGCATGGACATTGCAGGCAGTATACTACCGCAAATGTACCACAATTCAAAAAGCCCTTTAGGCGTCTTATCTTTCCAGTCCTATCAATGACAGCCTCCATTTTATAAATTAATGGGCAAAATGTACAATGTCGGCACCCAAAGGTGCCATCAGGTAAGTGTCTGGTATTTTTCTTTTCACAGAAATTACTTTGTACAAGAATGTCACGAATATTTTTAGATCTTCTCCATCCTGTGTCAATTTTGGCCCCAATCAAGGTTGATATATGGGAGTCTGTTTTTAAGACGTTGACATGTCTATTCAGGATATCTTCTATTTTCCGCCAGTCTTCGTTGAAAGTTGAAATTAACCTGACTGTCTCCTTTGCATTGGTTCTTAATTTTTGGGGATAATAGATTATCTCTTTGAGTATGTAGAGCTCTATGATCGGCTTTTTTAATAGAGGAATTACTATAACCTCTATTTTTTAGTCGGTTCCTCAACTCATCAGCTCCTACTTTAAACTGATCTACATTTGTGCAGTTTCGTCTCACATGAAGAAATTCACCAACAGGTATAGCACATAAAGTTGGAGGAAAGTCCGAACTTGAGTGGTGTAAAGTACTATTGGTGGAAGTTGGTTTGCGATAGAGGTCATTAACAATCCTGCCTTCCTCATCTTTGGTAATTGTGATATCCAAAAAATCCACTTTCTTTGAATCACAAGTATGGGTACGTTTAAGATTAAGATCATTATTGTATAATTTAATAATTAATCCATCCAAACATTCTTGTGTTCTATCCCAGACGATCAGGATGTCATCTATATATCTCAGCCAGATGGTAACATAATCAGTGAATACTGAGTTGTCATCAGTGAACACCCGTTCTCTTTCCCACCATCCTAAATTAATGTTGGCGTAAGTCGGTGAGCATGATGACCCCATAGCTGTTCCTCTTTTTTGTAGATAGAATATATCATTAAACACAAAGTAATTGGGAGAGAGGGTATATTTAAGAAGTTTCAACACAAAATTGTTTCTATTATAGTCAGTAATTGTAGCCATATTAAGGAAGTATTGTACTGCCAGACATCCTGCTTCATGTTTAATTGAGGTGCAGAGGCTCTCTACATCACAGGTCACTAGAAGCGTTTCTTGGTCAATAGTGATGTCGCGAACATAAAATTTTCGGTTCGCGAACCGCGAACGCGAACCGCCGCAAATGTTCGCGAACCGGCGAACATCGGCGAACCGCCATAGACTTCAATGGGCAGGCAAATTTTAAAACCCACAGGGACTCTTTCTGGCCACAATAGTGATGGGAAAGTTGTTTCAACGGGACTAACACCTGGACTGTGGCATGCCGGAGGGGGATCCATGGCAAAACTCCCATGGAAAATTACATAGTTGATGCAGAGTCTGGTTTTAAGCCATAAGGGGGGAAAATTACCTAACATTCCTAAATTGTTTGGAATAATGTGCTTTAAAACATCAGGTATGATGTTGTATCGATCAGGTAGTGTAAGGGTTACACCCGCTTCACAGTGACAGATCAAACTCCCCGTTTAACGCACCGCAAACAACCACAAACAGTCCATTTGCACAACCGCAAACTCCCCATTTGCACAAGGTTGGATACCAAGCTAGCCATGTCCCGTTCCTTGTCCTCACTGATGTCATTGAAGGTCTCTTCCTCCACCCAGCCACGTACAACACCAAGGGTCCCTGAAAAGTGACAACAAGCCCCCTGGGAAGCCTGCTGTGTTTGGTCTTCCACCTCCTCAAAGCCACCATCCTCCTCTGACTCCTCTTCATCAGACTCCTCTCACTGCATTGCCTCTCTCTGCATTATTATAAGGTGTGTTAAATAGTACTACTCTTATCAGTTTAAAACCTGTTACAGCACATATCAGGGGGCGTGTATAAGGCCTGGATTTTTAGAACCAGGAGATGGAAAAAGATGCTTTGTTGGTCGTATCACTTCAATTTTGGGGCACGGCACGTGCAGTCAAAGGTGCCACCAGATAGGAGTGGCTTTTTTTTAAGTACTACTCTTATCAGTTTAATACTTGTTACATCACCTATCAGGGGGCGTGTATAAGGCCTGGATTTTTAGAACCAGGAGATGGAAAAAGATGCTTTGTTGGTCGTATCACTTCAATTTTGGGGCACTTTGTGACATTAGCTTCTTACGCTCAAACATGTCCTTTACAGGCACCTGACTATGGGCAGATGAGCAGGAACTGCTCAAGGCGAGAGACGGAGTGGCGGATGGTTGAGAGGGGGCAAGGAGGACAGCAGTGGTTGATGTGGCTTATGATGCTGCTCCAGGAGGAGGATGGCGGCTTTGAGTTTGTGTGCTGCTTGTACTCATGTGTTGGTCTGGAGTCACCCAAACATTAGGTCTCAACCTGTAGAGGATAAGGGAACCAGGCTACTCTAGACCTCATTCATCATTACAGGTTTTGACAGATCGGTACTATGCGTGCAAGCTACTGTGACAACAGAT
Organism: Discoglossus pictus; assembly: GCA_027410445.1. Classification (NCBI taxonomy): domain Eukaryota; kingdom Metazoa; phylum Chordata; class Amphibia; order Anura; family Alytidae; genus Discoglossus; species Discoglossus pictus. The sequence continues at coordinate 367,590,689 of CM050164.1, read as the reverse complement.
ATGAGTGGCACTGTGCACTTGCAGAAGTTGGTAGAGTAGACGCTGTAGGTCTGACACACACGCTTGCAGACAACTAACTGCTATGCAATCTATTACAGTACAATTTTTTTTTTGTTTTAAATGTACATTACTGTTACACCACATATGAGTGGTGTGTTAAGTAGTACTACTCCTATCAGTTTAATCCCTGTTATGTGTCTTTTTTTGGGTTTGGTTGTTGAAGCCACAGTGCAGCACCAGAGGCCAGAAAAATTAGGCATGTACACATGCCTGAACAATTAGGTATTGTTGATCTTGCAGCGAGCAGTGAAGAAGGTAGGCCTGATTCAACGCCCCATCCCTGCATATCCACACTCAGAGATTGAGGGAGCGACCCTTACAAGGCCAAGGGCCGGAGATATAAAGGGGGGCCATCCCAAATAAGCACACAAGCGGGGACAAAGGTAGTGAAGGGGACATAGAGGCCCATGGACAGTCGGTCGCCATCTTGGCAGAAAAAGGGCCCAGCAATTAAGCCAAACTGACCCAGCACAGGCAGCTACTTGAGTCAAATGCTGTACAATTACACCTTAATAAAGCTGAAACATGCAGCAGCAGGGATTCTAAACGGCCACACGTGGACAAGGAGGCTAACAGCCCCCACAGTCTCTGCACCACTCTTTTTAACAGATAACCCAATGGGCTAACCAGGGACCCTGCCCACATAAAAAAACAGAATTTTATTGGAGGAATTATTAGTGTCTTTACCCCCCAAGAGAGGACATAATATACGGTATCTTTAGACTACCTGATGGCCAAACCTCCTTTAGCCCCAATGCTATCCATGAAACATTTCAAAACTTTATCTGACTGGGGGTCTATAGAGTGACATTAGTACTGACCTTTATATGACTGGGCGTCTATAGAGGGACATTAGTACTGACCTTTATATGACTAGGGGTCTATAGAGGGACATTAGTACTGACCTTTTTATGACTGGGGGTCTATAGAGGGACATTAGTACTGATCTTTATATGACTGGGGGTCTATAGAGGGACATTAGTACTGACCTTTATCTGACTGGGGGTCTATAGAGTGACATTAGTACTGACCTTTATATGACTGGGGGTCTATAGAGGGACATTAGTACTGACCTTTATCTGACTGGGTGTCTATAGAGGGACATTAGTAATGACCTTTATCTGACTGGGTGTCTATAGAGGGACATTAGTACTGACCTTTATCTGACTGGGGGTCTATGGAGGGACATTAGTACTGACCTTTATATGACTGGGGGTCTATAGGTGACATTAGTACTGGCCTTTATCTAACTGGGTGTCTATAGAGGGACATTAGTAATGACCTTTATCTGACTGGGGGTCTATAGAGGGACATTAGTACTGACCTTTATCTGACTGGGGGTCTATAGAGGGACATTAGTACTGACCTTTATCTGTCTGGGGGTCTATAGGTGACATTAGTCCTGACCTTCTGCTGCAGTATTATTACTTGCAGTACTCCCAGGCTTGCTACTATTAGATATAATAACCTCAGTTTCGTTTCCTTATCTGTTGTTAACATCAAAATATGATTATTAAATATTTCATATTTGTTTGTTTTTTCTCCCAAAGTGAACCCCTTTATGTGTGTCCCAACAGATGTGGCGTTTCCGCTCTGCGAATGTTGGATTTGCACCGCTCAAAAAGTATGAAAAGAGATCCCCCCCCCTTGAAGCCCATTAATGACATCATCAGTAAATTGTATGTAACAGATTCCAGTGTTTAGGGTTTATTACCCAATACTGCGATCATATCATTTATGACAAAAATCCGTATTTATCGTATTATTCAGACGCGCGTGCATCTTTGTGTTACATTTCCTGATACTTTTATTATCTTGATCTTTATATATTTACTAGAGACTTGCCCGTCAAAAAATGGCGGCAATAAGATTGTAAGGCAGGTAATGGTGTTTGGACGAGACATTCATTTTGTTGGCGGTCGGAGATCCTTCGGCGCTCATTGCGAGTCTGTTGGTTGTATTTTTTTTCTGATAGGCGCTTTTGCTGTTATTCTTTGGTCGTCGGTGATGTGTTTTTTGCGCTTATTGCAAGGCTTTGTGTGCTATGAGCAGCGTTGGCGCTCGTTGTGAGGCGCGCAGTGAATGGCTTTTATATTTAATGTGATAATGTTTTTTTTGTGTATATGTATTTTTGTATGCTAATGAAATAATTACTAAATGAATATACTTTACCTATTTGTAAGTAATATATGCAGGAAGCATTGTGCTGAAGAGCTGACAATCTGTTTTCATGTTCCTGCAGCATACAATGTAGGTTTTCAGTGCTGTGGAGCTGCTGTGTAAGTGTCAGCAATGTGTGCAGTGTGTAGTGTAAATAGGCTGCGTGCGCGAGGGGAAGCCGTTAGGGTAGCTGGGTACTTCCGCATTGTGTAAGTTAGTGTTGTAAAATGGCGGGTAATGTGTATGTGGTACGCGGGTGTGGATGATTTAGCGTCCTTGTTAATAGTGTATCTTTACCTCGTACGGCTTTTTAGGAAAATCCGTATGTGTTTCGCGTGTTTAGGGTCCTGTAGCCTCGTTTTCTTTTTTTCAACGCCCATTTTTTCTCTCACTTAGGTGATTTTCGGGTGTCTAAACTCATGAATTTGGACTTAAATGGAGGTGTAACTTCACTTGCAGAGGTCCTCGGTGCCCGCCTTGCTGTGGGTAAGCTTTTTATGTGTATCTATTGTGTTTTTAATGTTTTTAAGTGCGCGCGGTTCGGGCGTTAAGGTCGTATTTTTGTGAGCTAGTTTTTTTTTTTTTCTAAGTCTCGTATTTTTGGATGGTAAGTCCGTAAATTTGATGGTGTAAGTCCCGCCTGCGGCTCATTGCAGCCGACGTGGGAGCCTTCGGCGCTCCTTGCCAGCAACTCTGGCCCTCGCTTCGCAAGCCCGCAGCATTAGCAACAACCCGCCTGCTCACAACTATATATGTGATATCTGCAACGTCTTCCCCAGTTGGCACTTGTAAATCGGCTAAACGTAAAAAAAAATGGCGTCCGGAAAAAATGAAAACGAGGCTACACGACCCCAAACCGCGCAAAACATTGCCAGCCATGTACGACTTTTACCTAGGAACAGACGAGGTACAAAATACACTATTAGAAATAATGGAAACTGCTGGCGAGCCGCGTAACACATACACAATCGCCGCCATTTTACAACACTAACTTGCAACTAATAACATTACAAATCTAAAATGGCGCGTTACACGACTATACAAGCGGTTTCCCCTCGTGCAAAATATCTATAAAAAAAATACGCTTAATAGCATATTTGACACTGCCGTTACTTTACATACATTAACGCTTCGCACTTCCTAATGCATTTGTTCATTCACAATAGTTATTATCGTGCATTTATTTAATAAGTATTAATTAGTAATGGAAAATAAAAATGTAGACTTTACACTACACTAAAATGTTTTACTTTTTACTCTGCAGTTATATATCTGGATTACTGCTCATTGGCTGCCAGCGATAGCACTCTCAAAGCAGTTACAAATCTAAATCACTTTATTATGCTCTGAGACCTGAATACATTTTTTTATTTACACTGCACAAAAAAAAATATATATTTAACACTGTACTTATATATCTGTCTTTGCGATGAGCGCCGAAGATTGATCGCTGCAAAGCACGAAACATGAAGGACAAGAGGGAAGAGGCTCACAATGAGCGCCGAAGGTCCTCAGAGTACAAAAAGCATCACATTGTGTGGCAAACAGCATTGCCATGGCTTCAAACTTTATTGCCCCGTCATTTGTGCCAGGCAAGTCGCTAGTGATATAATATAACATAATGCAATACAATATTATACAGTACACATGGGTGTTGGAACTGGGGGGGGGGGGGGGTAAGGGGTAACCCCCCCCCCCCAGATTTCTTATCGTATGTATGTATGCGTATAGTAGCTAACAGGGGAGGGGAGAGGGGGAGGAAACACAGGGGAGAGGTTGAGGAAGACACAGGAGAGTGGAGAGGGGGAGGAAGACACAGTGGAGAGGGGGAGGAAGACACAGGGCAGAGGGGGAGGGGAAACAGGGTAGGGGAGAGGTGAGGGGAAGAGACACATGGGAGGGGGGAGAGACACAGGAGAGAGTGGGGCGTAGAGACACAGGGGAGAGGGGGGAAGAGACTAATGGGAGGGAGTGGTGAGGAGACACTGGGGAGAGGAAAGGGGGTAAAGACACTGAGGAGGGGGGAAGAAACACAGGGGAAGGGAGAGGGGGTAGAGACACAGGGGAGAGGGGGTAGTGACACAGGGGAGAAGGGGGAAGAGACACAGAGGAGGGGGAAGAGACACAGGGGAGAGGGAAGGGGGGAAAGACACAGGGGGGGGGAAAGAAACACGGGAAGGGAGAGGGGGTAGAGACACAGGGGAGGGGGGAGTGACACAGGGAAGAGGGAAGGGGGAAAAGACACAGGAGAGGGGGGAAAGAAACACTGGAGAAGGGAGAGGGGGTAGAGACACAGGGAAGGGTGGGAGAGACACAGGGGAGAGGGGGGGAGAGAGACACATGGGAGGGAGTGGGGGGGCACAGGGGAGAGGGGGGGAGAGAGACACATGGGGGGAGTGGGGGGGAGACACAGGGGAGGTCTTGTGCTTTATTTTTATTATTATTATTACTATATAATGTGTAGATGTACCGGCTGGGCATGCTCTTATGCATTATTATTTTTATTAGTAGTAGTATATAATGTGTATATGTACCGGCTGGGCATGCTCTTGTGCATTATTATTATTATTATTATATAATGTGTAGATGTACCGGCTGGGCATGCTCTTGTGTATTATTATTATTATTACTATATAATGTGTAGATGTACTGGCTGGGCATGCTCTTGTGCATTATTATTATTATTATTAGTATGTTACTAATAATAATAATAATAATGCACAAGAGCATGCCCAGCCGGTACATCTACACATTATATAATAATAATAATAATAATAATAATAATAATAATAATAATAATAATAATAATAATGCACAAGAGCATGCCCAGCTGGTACATCTACACATTATACAGTAGTAATATTAATAATAATAATAAGGCAAAAGAGTCCTTCAGCACTGCACTGGACACTGAATAAACTTGCCTAGCTATGGTTTTCCCTATTGATGCAGTATCACCTACACTCTCCCTCCTCTCAGTAAGACTGCAGGTTAGTTATGATTCCAAAATGGCTGCTGTCCATGGGGTTAAAGGGTCTGGAAGGGAGTGTATGCTGCTGATTGGCTGGAATGTGTCTGCTGACTGTGACATGCAGGGTCAAAGTTTGCTAAATGATAAAGTATTGGGGGCGGGTCGAATATCGCATATGTTAGCAGTTCGCTGCGAACGCGAACATGCTATGTTCGCCGGGAACAGTCCGCCGGCGAACTATTCGTAACATCTCTATTGGTCAACCCTGATGTCATTGAGCCATTTCAAAACATCCATAGTATCTCTCAAGTATGAGGATAGACTCAATACATATGGGCGAAGTTGAATATCAATGAATTTACTCACATTCTCAGATAAACTACCATTCACCGAAATTATTGGTCTACCTAGTGGAATCTCTGCCTTCTTGTGTATCTTTGGCAATAAATAAAGATTTGCAGTTCTTGGCTTGTTTGATATCAGGAATTCATATTCTTTATTATTAATAAGGAGGTCATCTTTTGCTTTATTAATTATTCTATCATAACACTCCACATAATCGGAGGTCTCCCAGTAGGCGTTCATAACAAGCCTTATCATTAAGTTGTCTTAATGCCTTTAAGTTTAAGATTAAGATCATTATTGTTTAATTTATTAATTAATCCATCCAAACATTCTTGTGTTTAATCCCAGATGATCAGGATGTCATCTATATATCTCAGCCAGTCTACATATTCATTGGAGAGTAGGTAAGTGGGCCAGTGGTGTGATAGTCCCAGATAGTGAGTGTAGCATATGTGCTCATAGGTAGGCTAATTGGTAAATAGTGGGCCCTTATTTGCCTAAATCCACTATACCTAATTAAAGAGGGCCACAGCGGTACAAATCTTTAATCTCCTACTGGCTTCCATACTTCCTACTCTTCAACGAAATGTATATTATCACCATTCTGATTATTGCTTAACATATAGCTCTTTAAATTATTATGCGTGTTTAATGGAGCTTACTATACATACTTAATTCAAAGGTGGTTTGTATAAATATAAATGTGCCATTATTATAGGGAATACGGGCTCATCATGAGGTATATTTAGATTTATATAGATATAGTTTACATTTTGTTTAAACTACATGAGTAATTTGGGAGTATCTTGTGCAGTACGAGGACTTACAGTGAATATTTTTAATATTAATTTTATATTTGTGATATATTTTATATGTTTAATAAAAGTTATATTTTACTTACATATCAATGGTGTGTGATTCTAATTCTCTTTTGTATGCATTACAATTTTAGATGTTCTTTGGGTGATGGTTGTCTTTGGAATTAAAGGTGTACTGTTCTATCTATTTAAAAATGTATCTATTATTTACACTGCCAATGACAATTATGTTGTTTATTTTTTTCTATTCATACTATATATGCTAGTCATATTTTTTATTACTACTTACAACTTGTTATACCCTAGGCGTGACTTACTGGCCCTCCTAAAGTTTTTAAATTATTCCATGCCTTTATCTGATTTGCAATGATGTACTATAATCAGATTGTTTTTTTGCTAGAATGTGGTGTAATAATTTAACAGAGAAATTGTGATATATGGTATATATATATATCACTATGTAACTGTATTTTAGCCATTTCTAATCTATTAAAATATAAAAATAATTTGTTTGAATAGATTTATTGCATATATATAAACAATGCCTTTATGTACTATATTGATTATAGTAACTCTGAAATTAAGTGATTAGATGGAGCAATAAGCCAATAAACACCAAAAACGTTTGTTTGCTGGTGTAATATTTTTTATTGATTGCTCCATATGTACCTGACAAATGTCACTGATGGCATTATAATATATATATATTATATATATATAAAATATTATATATATATATATATATATATATATATATATATATATATATATATATATATATATATATTTACTGTATATTATAATGCCATCAGTGGCATTTAAACATCTACCACACCTAAAACAAAAACTTGTCAGCAGACGATTGGCAAATGAACAACTGGGAAGAGAAAATTAAACTAAACCTTGTAACAAAAGTGCAAGACAAGACTTATAACATGAAAGGATCGTATACATGTACATCTTCCAATGTAGGTTATATAATACAATGTACTTTATGTGAAACAGGCTGTTAAGTGGATAAACCAGCCACAAACTGCACTTACCTATGAATTTACACATACATTAAATACAAAAGCACAATGTTGATAATTTTTTTACCCCAGTTGGACACCATTTTACCCATAATGATCACTCCATCCAAAACCTAAAAATCAAAATACTCAGAGAAAATTTTAAAAACATTTAAGAGAGAAAAGCATTTGAAATAAAGATGATCACATTCTTCAACACTAAAAATATAGGACTTAATATGGACACATAATCACAATTTCTAGTGATTTTTTCGTATTTTAGTATAACAGGCTTGATACTCTTAGTGAGGTGTTTGTCCTACAGGAAAGATATCACTGTGGACTAGAGTGCTCTGTTTTGCATGTATATATTAATGTATATAGTATGTGTATATATAATTCCTATACTGTGTTGTATTGATTCCCCCTATATGTATTTGCCTGATGATGTCAGATGCTGTCTCCACTGTAATCTGCATTGCTGTTTATTTTCAAATTGAGGGTTTCATCTCATATTAGTATTGCTTCAGACTTGATAAAGAGAGTTCAGACCTCTCGGAAGTTCGTCAATATAAATAAGGCGTTGTCCAATACAAACGGTATCACAATATACTGCAATACTCATTATTAATCTATATGTATAAATGTATGGATTAATAATTAAAAAATTACTATGTATATTGTGGTGAAGTGCCACCAGGGGTCAGAAGAGAGCTTTTCAAGACTTTTGCCCAGGAGTGAGAGGGTTAACAACCTGCTCAAAAGGCAGGGGTGTGGCTGCAATCAAGGGCTGCTACCTTCAGTTGGAGGATTGTTTGAAAGTGTGGAACCTGTGAAGAGGAAGCCTGAGACAGCTCTGTGTGGCGAGAGAGAGGTCAGGGAGACCTGGAAAGCCAGTCTAGCTGCGCAGAAGTGTACAGCCAGCTCAGTTGAGAGACACTGAGAAGAGTGTCCAGCGTGATCAGAGAGGTCAAAGAGACACAGCTCCTCTGCAGATGGAGTGCAGATCCTGAAGGGAGAGGACTCTAAAACAGGCAAGTGTGCAGGCCTGTGTTTTAGACTATATTATGAATTACAGAGCAGAGCAGTGAGGGAACTGCAGATAAAAGTATAGGTAGTGCTTCAAAGAGGAGCTAGGATTTATTTTCTTTTGTTTATTTTCTTTAATGCTGACAAATAAACTGCAAGTTCTGTTAAACCTTACAAAAGGCTTCAGAGTACTCCATTGTGGTGCTGGAAAACAAGGCACGGATCCTGAGAGTGGCAGTGAATCTGTCACAATATATATATATATATATATATATATATAATATTTTATTACAACTACCCTTGCATGCCAGCCATGCATGTGAACATGCAGCTGTGTGAGAGGGGGCACCAGTAATAAAACTTAGTTTGCAATATAGGTTGGTTGTTGGTAAACGCCTATATTGGGAAGGGGCTCTCAGGAGTAGAGATGTCCCAAATAGTTCGCCAGCGGACTGTTCCCGGCGAACATAGCATGTTCGCGTTCGCGGCGAACTGCGAACATATGAGATATTCGACCCGCCCCCTATACTTTATCATTGAGCAAACTTTGACCCCGCATGTCACAGTCAGCAGACACATTCCAGCCAATCAGCAGCATACACTCCCTTCCAGAGCCTTCTAACTCATGGACAGCAGCCATTTTGTAATCATAACTAACTTGCAGTCTTACTGAGAGGAGGCTGAGTGTAGGTGATACTGCATCAATAGGGAAAACCATAGCTAGGCTACTTACACAGTGTGCAATACAGTCCTGAAGGACTCTTTTGATCTCTGCTGCAAGGACTCCCCTGTGTCTCTTCCCCCCCTTATCATCATCCTCCCCTCACCTTAGCACCCAACCCTAACACCCCTCACACTTATCCATAACACCCATCAACCTAACACCTAACCCTAACACCCCTCACACTTACCCCTAACACCCCTCACACTAACCCTAACACCCCTCACACTTATTCCTAACACCCCTCAGCCTAACACCCCTCACACTTATCCCTAACACCCCTTACCCTAACCCTAACACCCCTCACACTTATCCCTAACACCCCTCACCCTAACACCTATCCGTAACACCCCCCACCCTAACCCTAACACCCCTCACACTTATCCCTAACACCTTACCCTAACACCCCTCACACTTATCCATAACACCCCTCACCCTAACCCCCTCACCCTTATCCCTAACACCCCTCATCCTAAAACCTATCCCTAACACCCCTCACCCTAACCCTAACACCCCTCACACTTATCCCTAACACCTAACCCTAACACCCCTTACACTTATCCCTAGCACCCCTCACCCTAACCCTAACACCCCTCACACTTATCCCTAACACCCATCACCCTAACACCTAACCCCCTCACCCTTATCCCTAACACCCCTTACCCTAACACCCCTCACACTTATCCCTAACACCCCTTACCTTAACCCTAACACCTCTCACACTTATCCCTAACACCTAACCCTAACACCTAATCCTAACACCCCTCACACTTATCCCTAACACCCCTTACCCTAACCCTAACACCCCTCGCACTTATCCATAACACCTAACCCTAACACCCCTCACACTTATCCCTAACACCCCTCACCCTAACACCTATCCGTAACACCCCCACCCTAACCCTAACACCCCTCACACTTATCCCTAACACCTAACACCTAACCCTAACACCCCTTACACTTATCCCTAGCACCCCACACTCTAACCCTAACACCCCTCACACTTATCCATAACACCCCTCACCCTAACCCCCTCACCCTTATCCCTAACACCCCTCACCCTAACACCTATCCCTAACACCCCTCACCCTAACCCTAACACCCCTCACACTTATCCCTAACACCTAACACCTAACCCTAACACCCCTCACACTTATCCCTAACACCTAACACCTAACCCTAACACCCCTTACACTTATCCCTAGCACCCCTCACTCTAACCCTAACACCCCTCACACTTATCCATAACACCCCTCACCCTAACCCCCTCACCCTTATCCCTAACACCCCTCACCCTAACACCTATCCCTAACACCCCTCACCCTAACCCTAACACCCCTCACACTTATCCCTAACACCTAACACCTAACCCTAACACCCCTTACACTTATCCCTAACACCCCTCACCCTAACACCTAACCCCCTCACCCTTATCCCTAACACCCCTTACCCTAACACCCCTCACACTTATCCCTAACACCCCTAACCCTAACACCCCTCACACTTATCCCTAACACCCCTCACCCTAACCCTAAAACCCCTCACACTTATCCCTAACACCCCTTACCTTAACCCTAACACCCCTCACACTTATCCCTAACACCTAACCCTAACACCTAACCCTAACACCCCTCACACTTATCCCTAACACCCCTCACCCTAACTCTAACACCCCTCACACTTATCCCTAACACCCCTTACCCTAACCCTAACACCCCTCACACTTATCCCTAACACCTAACCCTAACACCTAACCCTAATACCTCTCACACTTATCCCTAACACCCCTCACCCTAACACCTATCCCTAACACCCCTCACCCTAACCCTAACACCCCTCACACTTATAACTAACATCTAACACCTAACCCTAACACCCCTTACACTTATCGCTAGCACCCCTCACCCTAACCCTAACACCCCTCACACTTATCCCTAACACCCCCCACCCTAACACCTAGCCCCCTCACCCTTATCCCTAACACCCCTTACCCTAACACCCCTCACACTTATCCCTGTGTCTCTTCCCCCCCTTATCATCAAGGGAAGGGGAGGATGATTAGGGAGGGGGGGAGAGACCCAGGGGAGGATGATGATGGAGGGTGGAAAGAGATACGGGGGAAGATGATGAGAGAGGGGGTAAAGAGATACAGGGGAGGGTGATGAGGGAGGGGTAAAGAGATACAGGGGAGGGTGATGAGGAAGGGGGGAAAGAGACACAGGGCAGGATGATGACGGAGGGGTGGAAGAGACACAGGAAAAGATGATGAGGGAGGGGGAAAAGAGACACAGGAGAGGATGATGAGGGAGGGGGAAAGAGACACAGGGGAGGATGATGATGGAGGGGGGAAGAGACACAGGGGAGGATGATGAGGGAGGGGGGAAAGAGACACAGGGAGGATGATGAGGGAGGGGGGAAGAGACACAGGGGAGGATGATGAGGGAGGGGGTAAAGAGATACAGGGGAGGATGATGAGGGAGGCGGTAAAGAGATACAGGGGAGGATGATGAGGGAGGTGGGAGGATGATGAGGGAGGGCGGATGAGACACAGGGGAGGGTGATGAGGAAGGGGGCAAAGAGACACAGGGGAGTATGATGAGGGAGGGGGTAAAGAGATACAGGGGAGGATGATGAGGGAGGTGGGAGGATGATGAAGGAGGGGGGGATGAGACACAGGGGAGGATGATGATGGAGGGGGGAAGAGACACAGGGGAGGAGGATGAGGGAGGGGGTAAAGAGATACAGGGACAGATGATGAGGGAGGGGTAAAGAGATACAGGGGAGGGTGATGAGGAAGGGGGGAAAGAGACACAGGGGAGGATGATGAGGGAGGGGGGAAGAGACACAGGGGAAGATGATGAGGGAGGGGGAAAAGAGACACAGGGGAGGATGATGAGGGAGGGGGGAAAGAGACACAGGGGAGGATGATGATGAAGGGGGGAAGAGACACAGAGGAGGATGATGAGGAAGGGGTAAAGAGATACAGGGGAGGATGATTAGGGAGGGGTAAAGAGATACAGGGGAGGGTGATGAGGAAGGGGGGAAAGAGACACAGGGGAGGATGATGAGGGAGGGGGGAAAGAGACACAGGGGAGGATGATGATGGAGGGGGGAAGAGACACAGGGGAGGATGATGAGGGAGGGGGTAAAGAGATACAGGGGAGGATGATGAGGGAGGTGGGAGGATGATGAGGGAGGGGGGATGAGACACAGGGGAGGGTGATGAGGAAGGGGGGAAAGAGACACAGGGAAGGATGATGAGGGAGGGGGTAAAGAGATACAGGGGAGGATGATGATGGAGGGGGATGTCAGGTTATTTATGCCCTTTATGGCTTAAAGCATCAACTATGTAATTTTCAGTGGGAGTTTTGACATGGATCCCCCTCCTGCATGCCACAATCCAGGTGTTAGTCCCCTTAAAACAACTTTTCCATCACTATTGTGGCCAGAAAGAGTCCCTGTGGGTTTTAAAATCCTCCTGCCCATTGAAGTCTATGGCGGTTCGCCGGGTTCGCCGGGTCGCGAACATTTGTGGCGGTTCGCGTTCGCGATTCGCGAACCGAAAATGTTATATTCGCGACATCACTACTCAGGAGTAGTTGCACAATTTAAAGTAGAAGCCATTTGACCCTATCTCTAGCTCATATGGGCATGTGCCATATGGCCCCTCATTTCATATTTAATTCTGGAATTTAGCCTCTACTTGTAATATAGTTGTCATTTTCCTATTCAACTACAATGCTTCCAGACATGATGTGAATCCCCCCGCCCCCCTACATTTTCCCATGAATTTCAACAGCCATTATGATGGTTGGTACTTTGTACCAGAGTTGTGTTCCTTGAACTTCACTGTCTTCATGTGGTTTCACTGTAATTTGTGTTGTACTGTGGGGCTACTGGGTACAGGGCTGTGTACCATTGCAGAGGGGGTAGCTGA